>CM076583.1:1209426487-1209568448 GCA_034641835.2 Pinus albicaulis
TCATTAATTTTGAGTGTCCTTTTATTAAGTTCTATTTATGTGAAACAGTTTGAGATATTTGTAAACCAATATTGATATTTTTTCAAGATATTCTAGTTTAGAATTTGTATAAATACTTCATCATTTGAAGTATTTTGTGTGGGATAAATTGCTAAGGATTTATATAGTCAATATTTTTGTACCTAAAGGATTTTTGTAGCAATTTCAAGTAGCATAGTGGATCAAATCATAAAGCATCATATTCAGGATTCATGTGATGAGCCATTGAAGTGAAGTACTTTCTACTGTCTTTGTTTATCTTCTTATGTTTTACATGCATCCATATATGTGTTGGGATTCCCATGTTTTGGCCAGATTGGCAAGACCAAAAGATGAGACAACATCAAAACCACTTCCAGACCTTAGGATCTAGCCCTCCTAGGTCCAGAGAGGGATCTCTCTATGATATGTCAAAGTATATGTCTGTGAAGCTCAAAGTTTAAGATGTTAGGCTAGTTATAAGGCTCGGGGTTTGTTTGTTTGATTATTGTTTGGTTGCTGGTTATCAGGAAAGGAGGGTCCAATGTAAGACAAGGATGAGAAAAGAGGAATAAGGCAGAGGTGAAATATTCCAGGGAGCATTCAAAACCATTGGGCAATGGAGTTAGAAAATGATTTGCTTGCTAATCAATAGGTAGGCTTTTGATTGGGCTAGTCATCTAAAATGTTGGATTTTAAAGATGATAGTATGATATGGAATGGTATGGGATGAGGGGACAACACAGATTTCAGGACACAAAATTAAAGACCAGCTGGTCACACAAGGATCCGAGTGGACAGGGCTAACTGTAATCCCTAGTGTTCCCAAATATTCCAGCTAAATTCTTAACAAGAAACATCTAAGAACAGATACATTTAATTCATACATCAGAGAGCAGGAAATGACATCCACTACACTAGTTAAATTAGCTGAAATCAATTCTTATATCACACATTCAGAAGAAAAACATCAATGGCAAGGAGAGCAGAAACATAGGGTACCTAACAAGGGTAAATCCTATGTCAATATTCTGATGCAAGCCAGTGGAAACGAAATGAGATGAATATAAACACAGAAGTAGGAAAATGTCACCGCTGCATTAGATCAGGATCCAAGGATATGTGCTTGTCATATTAACTAGCAATACCAGTCAAGTACAACATTTCCAATAGCTGAATACTCAGTCTAAAATCATATTCCTCAGCCTATCTTACAACTTTGCATAGAGACTATGTCTCAAAAGAAACTACTTGCAATTCTCTGATAATTTATCAACAACCTGTACAATGAGTTTATTCATGAATTTATAGCTCTAGAGGAGCAGAGAAGGTAGGTGAAAAAATAAATGCAGCATTAAAAACTTCAGAAGAGAAAGGAGGCCGAAGTCCGCTCTGTGTAAATTCTGAGCATTAATCTAGGACACCCTTGGGTGAAAGAATGGTCTTCGTTAGGTTTCCATTAACTTCAGGTATCTCTCTGATGCACTTTGGCTGCAGTGCTCTGTAGTACTTCTGGTGATTTGAACAAAAAATAAATCAATGATTCAAGTCTACCATGCTGTGTAACTAATGCTTCTGATCTCATAGGACTGTTTTCAGGGTGGGAAATCCTTTAGGAGCACGATATAGAATAAAAGCTGCATGGGCATTTTGTCCTTTATGGGGAAAACATCCTGCTGGTGTACAACCTTGGATATACATAAATTTTTGTATGTTGTACCCTCTGTGTGATCCATGATGTCACCAACCTAGTGCTTTGCCTCTAAACCGTTGTATAAAGGCTCAAAATATTCAATACTGATCGTTGAAATCCTTGATCATTAGCTCGTATTTCTGTGCCGCTCCATAAATGTCTCGATCTACAAAAATCTGGGTTTTAAAGGCGCTGGATAGGTTTCTTGCGGATATTGAACTGTCCTGGGACAATATTTATGTTGTCGCTACCTTTCTAGACATTTTCCTGTAGTATCAGCTTCCAAATTCAATTTTGTCTGCACAACACGCCATTACAAAAGTACATATGAAACATGGCAGTTTTCCGCCTCTTTGAAACCCTGAAAAATGACAAAAACAAGTTAAGAAAACCATGCATGGGGGGTCAAACGATGTGGACAACTGTGAGGATGATAATGGGACTGCAAAGAGATGGCGAAAAAATGCAGAGGAATGGCGGAGAAATGTTTTGGTAGAGGCTGGCGGAATGCAAAGAGATTTAATCGTAAAAACAAATGTTTGACTGCAGAATGGACACATATAACGTGGGCGGGCAGAAGTATGGTGGAGACACATGGATTAGTGACGTGTTGGGTCTGGGAGATGATGGGACGGTCAACGATGGGGGTGAGAATGAAACTGGGCCATCCGATCTCAAGGGGAGATCGACGACGGATAACATGTTGGAGGGCGATGACAGAGGGCCAGGGGTATGGATAACTCTTGATTAACCCGCGCGCAACTTCGTTGAGCAATGAATGTTAGATGGGGTGCCCCAAATCGGATGACGATCATGTATATCGCTCCGTTACCTAGGCCGAACGTTAACATGCGATGAGGTAGCGGTTTTGAAACAGCACGCCAGCTACGCGTCGGGCGATGAGTGGAATCGCTGGGCCATCAAGAAATACTGCCTACCTCCGAAAGGCGGTGCGATAGAAACCGGGTGGTTTGTGAATAGTGTTTGCGGCAGGGACCACTAGGACAGATGTACTGCGGACCATTGATCTGCGGTTATATGAATGGTTGAAAGGTGATCGGAGGGGTATGACGGGGTAGACCACAGGCACTGTGGAGTTAACAAGGATCATCTAATCTTTGTTGATTGACGGTTGATATTGCCTCTGATATCAATTGAGATAAGCACTCTTTGGTTAGCACCTGGTTTCGGCACCCAGGTCACAAGGTGGAAGAAAGGGCGAGGGGGCTGGTCGAAAGGTGCTAGCCCGTAATATGCTTAGGAAATGGGTTTTCGGCCTTTTTAATGCTTCTTTAAGGTTATGGAAAGGGTAACGATAGAGGAACTAAGGGTTTTTGAAGGTTTTGAGAGAGGAATGAGGCTGACTTTGGAGGTTTTTAGGGGGTTTTGGGGTTAAAATGGGGCATTCCTTCAGGGAAACAAGGGGCTAATGCAGGCCTTCAGGAGCACAATTTTTTGCAGTCAAAGAGGCTATTTGACATAAGGACGGTAGAGGGGATTTCATTCATAGGGAAAAGGCATAGGAGACTTCAAGGATGATGTGTCTCCAGGGGGATTCATTCATTGAAGGCTCAGAAACAATTTAGCCCCTTACTTTTCTTGTCAAAAATTTTATAGGGGGCTAATAGTGGCTCCACATGGGGATGGCTTCTTCTCGAAGGAGTCAAGAATTCGGAAATGATCTTTGGAGTAGGATAGATGCCTGCTGCTTGAGCCACCTTCTTCTTTGATTTTCAGCTGCCAAAATAATGAAGACATCAATTTAGCATAAAAACTTTCCCAATCAAGCTACCTACCCACACTACAGTCCTAGCATTTTTTCTTCTTCTAGGGTGCATTTGAGCTAGCAGACCCTTTACATATTTTTATTTTTATAACAAAAAATAAACCTATTCTAAATCTACCCTTATTACTGCATGAGACCAGATTAGACTGTTGGTCTCATATGTTTCTCTACCTAATCTAATATCTGCTAGGATTAGACGGTCTAGTAGATTTCTTCTCTACATTCTGCAATAGAAATTGAAAAAAAAAAAAACTAGGATTAGATAGTCTAGTTTGTTGTAGATACAAGGCATAACGGTAGTTGCACATGGACAAAAATTTTCAAAAACTAAAACAAAATTTTGGAGGCTTGAAATCTGACATCTTGAAGCATCCTTCCTTATTTTTGTGACTCAAGTTTTGGGCTTGATAGAGTCACTTCCTTTTTTTCATTTCAGCTCTGGTTTTGGGCTTGTAAGAGTTGATTCTTCTTTCTTCTCTGCTGGTCCAGTTTTTTAGCGTGTTAGGACCAGCCACGTTGCTTATTTTTGGCTCAGGTTTTGATCATATTAGAGCCAATCCTTTGCACTTCAGAGGCTCATGTTTTGAGCATGTCTGAACCTAAATTTTCTCTCTGTTTTTTGAAACATTTTATCTTTTTCTTGAAACAAAACTGCAATGGTATGTGCAATGGAAATGAAAACTAGAAATTGAAAATCAGCAGAAGTAGTGTTTGAGCATCCTTCCATTGACAGGACCCCCAAACAGCTCTGTACCATCTAATTCCTATAGGAAGAAAACATTTGGACCCACAGTGGCCTGGATGATGTATGGACCTTGCCACAAACTATTAAACTTGTTGTGCTTTCCCTTATCCTCTCTTCTTGAGTCCCACTTCAGAACTTCATCCCCAATTTTGAAATCAACAGCTTTGGTTCTTTTGTCAAAAAATTTCTTTATATTTTCCTGAACCTTCACTGCTCTGCTGTAAACCTCTTCCCTTGTTTGCTGGAGATGAATTGTCAGGTTTATCCTTCTCACCATACTGTCTTCTTCTATTTGAATCTCTTGGACCAGCTTAATCACTGGTACCCCAAGGCTGGTAGGAAACACTGCTTCTATCCCATAGACAAGTTCATATGGTGACATGCCAATGGATTTCTTTGTTGTAAGCTTGTCAGCCCACAAAGCATGTACTAGCTTGTTATGCCATGACTTTTTGTTCTCTTCCAGCAGCTTCTTGATGATGGTCACCAGGATTTTGTTTGATGATTCAGCTAAGCCATTACCTTGAGGATAATAGGCAGTTGAATGACCAAGTGTTATTTGATACCTGTGACAAAAATCAACCATTTTCTTGGATCCAAAAGCAGCAGCATTATCGGTGATTATTTTCATTGGGCAGCCAAACCGAGAGAGAATATGACCTTCTAGGAAACTAATGATGACTGAATCTATGGCATTCCTAGTAGGTATGGCCTCTATCCACTTACTGAAATAGTGTGTGGCTATTAGGATCCATTTGTGTTGTGCAGAAGAAGTAGGGTGAACCTCTCCTATGAAATCTACGCCCCATTGCAGAAAGGGACCTTCAACAATGATGAGCTGTAGAGGTAAGGGAAGAAGTTTTATTTTGCTTTCGAAGATCTGGAATTTGTGGCAGGAAATTACCATCTTATGAATATCATTGAAGAGTGTGGGCCAATAGTAGCCAGCTCTGAGTATTTTGTTTGCAGTGGCTTTCCAGCTCAAGTGACCCCCACATTCTTCTGCGTGGAATTCTTGTTTAATCCTTTCGGCTTCAGACTCAAGAAAACATTTAAGAAATAGGCCATTGGGATTCTTCCAGTATAAGAATTTATTCAATATGCAATAGCTTCTAGCTTTCAGCTTTAAGAATCTGGCCTTGGTCTTTGATATTTCAGGAGGGGCATTGAGGTATGAAAGCACATATAGCATGTCAGAATACCAAGGAGAGCTCTGAAACTTTTCCTCAATAGTGGGATCAGGTAATCCTTGCTGGTCATCCAAGGTATGTAACATGTTAATATCAAGGGCTTGTAAATTTGATTCAGCCATTAGTTGTGCTAGGCCCTGACCTTTAATCAGTTTGGTGGGTTTTATCTCAAGGTTGTATTCTAAGATCACAGCAATCCATTTTCCCCTCTTCCCATCTGGGTCCTGGGACAAGATATCTTTAACCACTATATTTGGCACATAGGCTATGGTGTGGGAATGCAGTATGTACACCCTAAAGTCTTTCAAGGCCTTAATCAGAGCATAGGCCTGTTTTTCCATTATGTTGTATTTAAATGGTGCATCCCTGAGTTCTTTGCTGAAGAAATAAATGGGCTATTCCATTCCCTCTGGATCCTTCTGCAGTATAATCGCAACTATTGTGTGCTTGGAGGCGAATGAAAAGATCAGGAAATCTTTTGAGAAATCTGGGCTGATTAGGACAGGAGCCTGGGTGAGTGAAAGTTTAACTGATTCAAAATATTTCTTAGCTTCAACATTCCACTTAACTCCTACACCTTTCTTCAGCATGTTAGTCATATTCCTAACATGTTTAGCTAAGTTGGGAATAAATCTCCTTAGGAAGTTGATTTTCCAAATGAAGGACTGTAACTCTTTGATGTTTCTCAGGTGTGTGATCTGTAGTATCCCCTCAACTCTTTGTGGGTCTATCCTGACCCCTTTCTCGGATATAATGTGGCCAAGAATTTTTCCTTCTTGCAACCCAAATACAATCTTCTTAGGATTCAATGACAGACCAAACCTTCTACATTTTTCAAAAAAATTTCTCAGATGTTTCAGATGTTCTTCTTCAGTTTTGGAGTAGACTATTATGTCATCCAGATAGATGACAATGAAGTGTCCTATTTCATCTGAAAAATCTATATCCATTTCTCTTTGGAAGGTTGCGCCAGCGTTCATCAATCCAAAAGGCATATTTACATACATTAAGGTACCCCATGGAGTGGTAAAGGCTGTCTTGAGTTGATCTTCTGGGATTACCAAGGCTTGGTTGTAACCTGAGAAACCATCTAGCAGGGAGATCCTTTTAGAGCCTACTACCCTCTAAAGAATATGTTCCATTTTTGGTAAAGGGTAATTGTCTTTGAGTGAGGCTCTATTAAGATTCCTGAAATCTATGCATAGCTTGATCTCCCGTGTCTTCTTTCTTACAGCCACTAGGTTTGATACCCAATCAGGGAGACCCACAGGCACAATTATACCTGCCTCATACATCTTCTTAATCTCTTTTTCCACTGCAGGCAATTGTTTCGGGTTTATTCTGCGAAGTTTTTGTCTGAAGGGCTTCTGGTTTTCTCTCAAGGGTATCTTATGTTGTATGATGTTTGTGTCATAGGCTTTTAAGTCCTCATAACTTCAAGCAAACACATCAATGAATTCCTTGAAGAGGTCAATGTACTTCTTTTTCATGTTTGCAGGCAGGGACTTAGCCAATTTGATCATTTTGGGCTTATATTTAGTGCCTATGTTGCATTCCTCAACATCGGAGTCTGCATGTTCCATGGTGGGATTTTTTGCTACATCATCGAAGTCAAAAATGTCTTCCAAAGGTGCTAGACCTTGAGGTGTGCTCTTATCTTTGGGCTGCAGCACCACTACTTCTTCACTATCTACATTTTCACATTTTTCGTCTAGATTTCCAGTCTTCTCATTTAAAGAGTTTATTTCTATGTTACAGGGTGTTTCTTCCTCGCCTAAGGACTCTTCACTTAGGCAACTATTGTCATATTTAGAGTCTCAATCAGAAAATTCAAACTCATTCCTGCCTACCAAGAAATATTCAATCTATTTATCTCCTTCAAAAACCTGCCAATATTTTTCATTGTTCGGCACTGCAGGTCTAAATTTGGTCTGAATGACGATCTGTTGGTCGCTTGAAATCTTAGGGTATGAACTAGCTAGGCAAGCTAATCCATTCACAATGATATTTTGACTCCTAGGAACAAACACTAATTTGTATTCAACAAATTTTTTCAATAAATCCATAGTGTCATTCATGTAGGCTCTCAATCTAGGATGTTTCGTTGTGTAGTCACCATTCACCTGTTTAATAATCAGCTCAGAGTCTTCGCGCACAGCTGTCCTACGGGCTCCTAATTTTCTCAACTGAGTCAAGCCAAGGATTAGAGCCTCAACTTCTGCAATATTGTTTGTACACTTGAAATGTGGGTTGTAGGCATGGCTCTCTGCGTAATCACTCTCTGTGTTATGTATCCACACTTCTGCCCCAACAGTTCTCTTGGTGCATGACCCATCAAAATTCATTTCCCACAAGGGTTCATTTTCCGTTTTATCATCATTTCCCCCCTTACAGTTGGGTTCACCATTATGTTTCATTATAAGAGCTGCACCAGGCCATGGGTTGTTTTGTTTTTCGTCATGTGTGTGGAAATCGTAGAGGTGACTAGTTGGACGATTGGGTTTTGTTCCTGGTTCACTTTTATTTTTTAGTCCAGTGCACTGTTCTGATTTTTCTACATTTTTCTCTTCTGAGTCTAGATTGGCCATTATGTTAAAGTCCATTGGCTCTGTTTCATCATGTGTACCTCTGTTTTGGGACTCTGACCTTTCTGAGAATTCATTGTTGCAGAGGATGAAGGAGTCAAGGTCTGTATGTAAAGAGTATAAAGGTGAGTTTTCAGGCTTCTCGGGGCTACTAACTAGGAATTTCATTTGTGCCTCTTTGTATAGTCTTCTAAGTTGTGCAAAGATTGGGATTGTGGCATAAGCCCCACCCATCTGCATTGTCCCCTGCAGCTTGGCTCTCCATGACCAGATGGTCGCACAAGGATCCTAGTGGACAGGGCTAACTCTAATCCCCAGTGTTCCAAAATCTTCCAGCTAAATCCTTAACAAGAAACATCTAAGAACAGATACATTTAATTCATACATTAGAGAGCAGGCAATGACATCCACTACACTGGTTAAATCAATGAAAATCAATTCTTAGATCACACATTCAAAAGAAAAACATCAATGGCAAGGAGAGCAGAAACATTGGGTACCTAACAAGGGTAAATCCTATGTCAATATTCTGATGCAAGCCGGTGGAAACGAAATGAAATGAATATAAACACAGAGGTAGGAAAACGTCACCGCTGCTTTAGATCAGGATCTAAAGAAATGTGCTTGTCATATTAACTACCAATACTAGTCAAGTACAACATTTCCAATAGCTGAATACTCAGTCTGAAATCATATTCCTCAGCCTATCTTACAACTTTGCACAGAGACTATGTCTCAAAAGAAACTACTTGCAGTTCTCTGATAACCAATCAACAACCCTTACAATGAGTTTTCTTCATGAATTTATAGCTCCAGAGGAGTAGAGAAGGTAGGTGAAAAAATAAATGTAGCGTTAAAAACTTCAGAAGAGGAAGGAGGCCGAAGTCTGCTCTGTATAAATTCTGAGCATTAATCTGGGACACCCTTGGGTGAAAGAATGGTCTTCGTCAGGTTTCCATTAACTTCATGTATCTCTCTGATGTACTTTGGCTGCAGTGCTCTGTAGCACTTCTGGTGATTTGAACAAAAAATAAATCAATGATTCAATTCTACCATGTTGTGTAACTAATGCTTCTGATCTCGTAGGACTGTTTTAAGGGTGGGAAATCCTTTAGGAGCACGATATAGAATAAAAGCTGCATGGGCATTCTGTCCTTTATGGGGAAAACATCTTGCTGGTGTACAACCTTGGATATACATAAATTTCAGTATGTTGTACCCTCTGTGTGATCCATGATGTCGCCAACCTGGTGCTTTTCCTCTAAACCGTTGTATGAAGGCTCAAAATCTTCAATAATAATCATTGAAATCCTTGATCATTAGCTGGCATTTCTCTGCCACTCCATAAATGTCTTGATCTACAAAAATATGGGTTTTAAAGGCACTGGATAGGTTTCTTGCAGATATTGAACTATCTTGGGACAATATTTATGCCTCCGCTACCTTTCCAGGCATTTTCCTGTAGTATCAGATTCCAAATTTAATTCTATCTGCGCGACACGCCATTACAATAGTACATATCAAACATGGTGGTTTTCCGCCTCTTTGAAACCCTGCAAAATGACGAAAACTGGTTAAGAAAACCATGCATGGGGGGTCGAACGTTGTGGACGACTGCGAGGATGATAATGGGACTACAGAGAAATGGCGAAAAAATGCAGAGGAATGGCGGAGAAATGTTTTGGTGGAGGATGGAAGAATGCAAAGAGATTTAATCGTAAAAACAAATGTTTGACTGCAGAATGGACACATATAACGTGGGCGGGCAGAAGTATGGTGGAGACACGTGGAGTGGTGACGTGTCAGGTCCGGGAGATGACAATATGGTCAACAGCGGGGGTGAGAATGAAACTGGGCCATCCGATCTTAAGGGGGGATCGACAGTGGACAACATGTCGGAGGGCGATGACAGAGGGCCAGGGGTACGAATAACTCTTGATTAACCCGCGTGCAACTTCGTTGAGAAATGACCGTTAGATGGGGCGCCCTATTTCAGATGGTGGTCATGTATACCACTCTGTATCCTAGGCCGAACGCTAATGTGCGATGAGGTAGCAGTTTTGAAACAACGCACCTACCATGCGTCGCGCGATGAGTGGAATCGCTGGGCCATCGGGAAATACCTCCTACCTCCGAAAGGCAGTGCGATAGAAACTGGGTGGTTTGTGAACAGTGTTTGCAGCGGGGACCACCAGGACAGATGTACTGTGGACCGTTGATCTGTGGTTATATGAACGGTTTAAAGGCGATCAAAGGGGTATGACGGGGTAGACCACGGGCGCTGCAGAGTTAACAAGGATCGTCTGATCTGTGCTGATTGATAGTTGATATTTCCTCTGATATCAATTGAGATAAGCACTCTTTGGTTATCACTTGGTTTCAGCACCTAGGTCACAAGGTGGAAGAAAGGCCGAGGGGGCTGGCCAAAAGGTGGTAGCCCATAATATGCTTAGGAAATGGGTTTTCGGCCTTTTTAACGCTCTTTTAAGCTTAGGGAAAGGGTAACAATAGAGGGAATAAGGGTTTTTAAAGGTTTTGAGAGAGGAATGAGGCTGAATTGGGAGGTTTTTAAGGGGTTTTGGGGTTAAAATGGGGTATTCCTACAGGGATACAAGGGGCTAATGCAGGCCTTCAGGAGCACAATTTTTTGCAGTCAGAGAGGCTATTTGACATAAGGACAGTAGAGGGGATTTCATTCATAGGGCAAAGGCATAGGAGACTTCAAGGATGATGTGTCTCCAGGGGGGATGCATTCATTGAAGGCTCAGAAACAATTTAGCCCCTTACTTTGCTTGTTAAAAAATTTATAGGGGGCTAACAATATGTTTTCTAAATTTGAATGATAAATCAGGAATATTATTATAGAATTTTTTAAAAGCACCCTATCTTTAACTATTTATCATTTCTATGTTTTCTGCTGATTTTCAGAGTAGGGAACCCTTAATTGCTCCCTCTTTCGAATGACCTCTGTCTTCTCCTTCCTTATCCGGATCAAATAATTCTTGATTGCTCTTTATCTTGATTAAACCACTTCACCAATCAACCTTCCAAGATCTTTATTGACTTTTCTATCTTGCTCTGAAAATATTTGAATTTTTGACATTGATCCTAGTCATGTCTGCTTGACATTTGACTCCTTTGCCCAATGGATAAATAGATCTATCACTACCCATCTCATTAAGTGATTTTTCCCACTAAACCAAACCAAAACCGAATATTAAAACCAATTTGCACATTATAACTAGCCTAATATCATAAAATTAAAACAAAGATAAATCTTATAAAGAGAGCTCTCTCTGAACCCTAGGAAGGCTGGATCCTAGAGTTTAAAAGTTGGTTTGTGGTTACCTCTAATGTTCTTTGAAATTTAAATCAAAATCTCACAACTTAATAATTATTAGAGTGCTAACATACTAGCGACTCCACTGGGGAAGACTAACATTTTCTTTAGAAATATTTTATAGGTTCAGATATGATATATGATGGTGGATAGTGATCAGACATACAAAGGTTAAAATCATCCACCTGTCGACTCCATTTTCCAAAGATCCAGAACTTCAAAGTTCAAAAGAAACTCCATAACCAAAGAATATATATTCCAAATCATTAATGGTGATGCAAGATGACAGGGTTTATGGCAAACCTTTCATCTCATGAGATTTTCAATGAATTCAGAGATGCGTTATTAGAATTTTAGCTTGATGAGGATTTTCTAAGGGCTGTCTTTCTGATTTTAAAATCAAGAAAATGTTCTCCTCAACTTAAATTATGTGTTCTTGAATTAGTTTCTGAAAAATGTTAAAATGGCATTAAAATTTTGCATTCTCAAATTCAGTCTTATAATTTTTGAGATCCTAAAGAATTATTGGAAAATATTCCTTCTCCAAACCAAGAGGAAATTTTACTACCTTTTGACTTGCAGATTGAGGATGATTATGCTTTCAAGTACAAGACTGAAGAAATAGTTTCAGGGCTTAATATTAAGGATACAACTAATCAATTAGTCATTGAAGGCCTAGAAGCACAAATCATACACCATGCTTTTGATGATCCTATAGAAAATTATATGGAGATTATTTTTAGCTCAAGTCTGCAAAAATGTTTTCTCTATGAGGATCATATACATCAGCAGTTTCCATTACACATCATAACTTTGATTATGAAGACATGTGATCAAGTTATGCTTCCAAGTTTGATGACAAGCAATCAAATTATCCATTCATTTCGACAACTACTTGATTGGCTTCATTGGAATTTTTGTTTTACCTGATTCAACAAGATTATCAGTAGATTAGAGTAGGTAGAAGAGTGAAAATAAGCCCAAAATTCTGAGCATATTTTCAGTTTCAGTTCAGTGTGTTTTCAGATTTCAGTTTGTAAAAAAGGTTTGGTTTTAGTATGAGATGTCCAGTTACAGATTATATGACAGAGCATGTTTCAGATCTGGGAACATCCCAATAGAGAAGGCTACTGATCTTAAAGTTCTTCACATTTCACCAGGAAATGTCATCCCCACCTGGAGCCACTGTTAGGGTCCTATAATAATAGGATTCATAATTTTGGAATTGACTTTGATAATTCTTATAAATATGTACATACCTTGCTTTCTACAAGTTGGTTTTTCATATTTGAAAATAATAAAAATGAAAAGAGGGTAAAAGTCCTAAAATAAAGATCAAAGGACTTGAAAAGAAAAAATCAAAAAGAATAAAAAATGGGCCCCAAAAGAAAAAAAGAGATAAGAATAAGACATGAAAGTGATGCAAGTCAAAATGCCACTAATTTTTACTTTTACTGCAAAAATAATGATTATGTGCAGCTTGTTCAAAATTCCATAATGCATGATGAGTTAAATAGTTTAATCGTACCTTTTTCATGCTTTGAATTTCATGTTTATAGATAGAGAATAAATATCTGTCAAACAAATTAGACTTGACAAATCAGTAGATAGTTAGAAAATAAATGAGGAGCTCATCAGTTTAATCTAAGCACTCGGGTGAAATAATGTTAGAATTAGATAGTTTATGCTTTAAAAGAAAAATGTATTTAGGGTTGCGAGCTCAAATGCACCCATGCAAATAAAGACAAAATGGTAGAATAAATGATGGGTAGGTAGAAAGCAATTTTACAAGGCATGATTAAAACTTCATCTGGAAAATTATTAATTTCCCTTCTCTCAAAGTATTCTAGTATTCAAAACCTTCAGTTAAAAGGGCACAGTTCATTTCTCTAACTTTTGTTGGGACTGGACCCAAGGCTTAGTAACTGATTGGTAATAAGTATTTGATTCTCTTCATAATAACCTAGTTCCTCAACATTATCACCCTTTTCTTAAAATAGAATCTCTTTTCCTAAGTTAAAACACTTTTTTTCTTAGGGAAAGTAAAAACTCCCCTTAACTAATTTCATTTCATACAAAAACATTCAGGAAAAACAAAAATGCTATTTATCCTAAGTATAAGTGTAAAAATGGGCCACCATTATGAAAATATGCCAAAAAACTTGAAATACACTTTTACTTAGTGCATTTATATGTATTTTTGCTCATTATATTCATTTTCATATTAACATTTAATTTAATATATTAACTCATTATAATATCCACCCCGTAATATTTTAAACCCTTTTTATTAAAATACCCCAAAAACCCACTTTATTAATGTTATGGTTCTAAAAACCCACGTGACTTATCCCACTTCCCCATAGGTTAAAATATATATTATATATAATATTACATGCCCTTCGCTTTACACTTGCATATCCTTTATTTGTTGTGTAAATCCATGTTACACATATCCCGCTAATACATTATAAATTATGTTTAAACTATGTTTAAACATATTATAAGAATCCCACTGCATATAATTTCTCGGGCCCCACGCCCCATACATTGAGCAACTCCATTTCTAGATCTCCATCCTTCGCACTATCCTTGCTAAATCCAACGAACTAGAAACCATATTGCATTTTCAAGAGAATGATAGTTAATCCATTTTGGATTTGCGAAATGGGCAGTATTTCTCTCTCGTCTCTCCTCCACACGGCACAAGATTATTTGATCGCATTCATTTTCGAAAATCAGCTTACCACCTTCTCATGTTGTGATAATCGCTTGTGGTATTCAACCCTCGGTGCCAAACCGCCTTCCTCCATTCGCACCAAAAGTGCATACCACCCTCCAATTTGAATTATCCAGAGTTCTGTGGCTCTGCGATAAGGCTCCAAAACACCATTTCTGCTTCTAAAAGTGCCCCAAAGATCTGAAAACCCTGATAAACGCAGAAAAATCCCTCCACGTAAGATTTAAAGATTAATTTGTTTATTTTATGTGTAGTTTTAATGGAGAAAGGTCATAAATGAATTCTACAGGTCCAAGAACACTTTAATGAATGTATAGGTGACGATCCAGAGGTTTTTTTTAATTATAAGGGAACAGAGGCGAAAGGTTAAGCTTAACCAGTAATGAATCATGATCCTTGATGGTTATTAAAACCCTCCCGCAGCAAAAGAATGCCACCTGCACAGAAGATGAAACAGTTAAGAGATTAGAAAAATTTTAAGGAATAGATTCAAAATATCAAGGACAAATCAAGATGATTAGTCCTAAAAACGGAGACAAAGGTAGAAGCTTACAGATTTACTTTAAAAAGATAGTTTGCAGTGAAAGATGATAAAAAAACAGAGTGTTGTTTTTACATAGTAAAAACAGTTAAAATAATAGTAATGGTTAAACAGAAATGAAAAAAATTTCACCAATAATGATGAATTTTATCCAAAGTGAAAGTAAAAATAGTTAAAATAACAGTAAGGTTAAAAGATGAAAACAGAGCAGGAAGGGACATTTTCCAAAAATTTCATATTTAAGTCATTATTTTTCAGAAACTATTGTTACCAATACAAGATGAATTTTGTAAAATTGGAGGAGGTTTGTGTTAATAAGAGGCCAATATATAAAAACCTATATCACGTTTTACACAGGTATTACAGAATGCAAAATACATGCACATATTCACAACCTAATTTTCAAATTGTGCAAAATTCTGTTTTACACATCTTTTTGCAGAGCTTATTGTGAACAACTGGAGCAGAATTTTAGGAAAATCAGAGAGGCTTATCTCAAAACAATATGTATCTACAATAACCTATTTCAATTTTTACATATATATTGCGTATTGAGATATATAAAGGTATCTCTGGACCCCAATTTTGCAGAATTTCTAGAACAAAATGCAGAAAGGAAGGAAACAGTTAGTGACTTGGATGTCTCATCATCAATAAAGAGTTGATATAAAATTCGAATTTCTCTTCTTTGTCATCATCAATCCATAAAAATAGTGCCAAATAGATTCATTAAGTTTGAGTGCCCTTTTATTAAGTTCTATTTATGTAAAATAGATTGAGATATTTGTAAACCAATCTTGATATTTTTTTAAGATATTCTAGTTTAGAATTTGTATAAATACTTCATCATTTGAGGTATTGTGTGTGGAATGAATTGTTGAGGATTTCTATAGTCAATATTTTTGTACCTGAAGGCTTTTTGTAGCAAGTTCAAGTAGCAGACTAGATCAAATCATAAAGCATCATATTTCAGGATTCATGTGATGAGCCATGAAAGTGAAGTAATTTCTACTATCTTTGTTTATCTTCTTATGTTTTACATGCATCCATATATGTGTTCTAAATTTGAATGATAAATCAAGAATATTATTACAGGATTTGTTAAAAGCACCCTGTCTTTAACTATTTATCATTTCTATGTCTTTTGTTGATTTCCAAAGTAGGGAACCCTTAATTGCTCCCTCTTTCGAATGACCTCTGTCTTCTCCTTCCTTATCCGGATCAAAGAATCCTTGATTTATCTTTATCCCAATTAAACCAATTCACCAATAAGTCTTCAAAGATCTTCAATGAATTTTCTATTTTTCCCTGAAAATATTTGACTTTTTTACCTTGATCCTAGTCCCATCTGCTTGACATTTGACTCCTTTTCCCAATGGATAAATAGATCTATCACTATTCATCTCATTAAGTGATTTTTCCCACCACACCAATCCAAACCAAAACCAAATCTTAAAACAAATTTTCACGTTATAACTAGCCTAATATCATATAATTAAAACAAAGATAAATCTTATAGAGAGAGCCCTCTCTGAATCCTAGGAAGACTAGATCCTAGAGTTTAAAATTTGGTCTGTGGTTACCTTTAATGTTCTTTGAACTTTAAATCAAAATATCACAACTTAAGAATTATTAGAGTGTTAACAGGAGTCCCCGGAACCTTTATGATCTCCACCAACTGGTCAGCGACAATTTCTGCAGGAAACATAGGCAGTCCAAGGAGAAATTCTACAAAGACAAAATCCAATGACCATATATCTATTTTCGTAGTATGCTATGTAGCTCCAAAAATATGTTTTGGAGCTTTGTAATAACACAAAAAAATATATGATATATTGGGCTCCCCTTTCACCAAATTCTTGGCACTACCGAAGTCACCAAGCTTAAACTGGTGAGTATGGGGGTCAACCAATAAATTTTGAGGTTTTATATCATGATAACAAGCACCATTAACACCATGGATGTAATCTAGAGAATGAAATATTTAATAGATGTAGAGTTTGACATATATCAATGGCATACATTGTTTCATCCTATTATAGTATTTTTTAACTCGATACACTATTTCAAGTACATACTCCAATACAAGGTTGAGGTGTAATTCATCTTTGTCAGTAGTTGAAAAGAAACATTGTTTGAGTTGAAAAATATTAGGATGGTCAAGCATGCAATAATTTTCCATTATCTACTCTTGTATTTCTTATCTGCAACACTATTTTTATGGAAACAACCTCTCGAGCTTCTAATCATGTGGCATGGAAGACAATACCAAATGACCTAGAGCCCACAATACATTCTACCCTGTATCCAATGGTTTATTTTGGCTACCCATTTTGACCACCTATTGTTGTTGAAATTATATGGCCATAGCCTTGATATCCTTTCCATCTGGATTCTTTCATTATTTATCCCTTATTTTCATATCATGCATTTCCTTTGGAAGTTGGTCAATACCAGATTTTATAGTTTTTGGAACTGCTTCCATGTCTGAAGTAATTATTTGTTCAATCAAAAGATAATGTTGATTGTTAATAATTATCCAATAGGAATTTAAAATTATTTCTACGCAACCTAACATGTACCATAAGGATTGAATCACAACACTCCCTAACCCTATTCCAATTTAAAATTATATATACTTAACCTAACATATACCATTAGGAGTCAATCACAACACTCCCTAACCCTAGTCCGATTTAATCACGAGAGACTTCTTTCTGTAATGCTCTTTAGAAGCATCATACTACATAATCTATGGTTAAATTATAGTTGTTATAAAACTTCAATGTGTCATATTTCTTCATTCTTTTTCATACTAGGATTTAAGAGAGAACATTCCAGTGTCTCTTTTGTCTCTTTCACTTTTTCTGTAGATTATTTTTAAGTATGAATGATATCTCTATATGAAAAATCAATCCCATAGTCATATTTAAGAATTGATTATGGTAATTAGCTCTTAGTCATTGTCAAATGGAAGGTTTTAACCTACTATAGTATCCCATTACTTGAGAGAGTGGGTAATCAAGCTATAAATTTTTTCCTTTACGATATAACCATTTCTCTCAATGACTGAGTTTTAAGTTTTGAACACAACATATTTGCAATTTAAACATCTACTCCTTCAAGATCATTTTCGATTTCACAAATTGAAAAATTTATGAAAATTTTTAAGTTAAGCAAACCATTTGAAGAGGCTCAAAAGCTAACAAACCGCCACAAACAAAATTTTTGGTTGTACACATTTCACTTAAAACAACAAAACCACATGATTTTTTTTTTTTTGAGTTGGTGAAGCTCAAGGTAAATAAAATTAATTCCAAGCTTATTAGCCACCCATGTACTCACCATGGCTTCAGAAGTATGCTCCATCTCCTCATGGTAAATCAACCATCATGATATTCATAACTCTAGGCACTCTCCTAATCACCCTCTCTTTAAAAATTCGTTGTGGCTCTGCTTTGGGCCTGGGTTGTTTCTAAGTACAATGTCCCTCCGTGTCTCTCTTTATTGGAAAGGAGAGTGTTTTGGGAGAAACACGCAAACACGAGTATTTGGGATGTGATTTGAATCAAAAGCATATATTTCTTATGGAAAAAACATTGTTGAGAAACTTTTTAATGAGGTAGATACTCTGTTTAACAGATATGGGCCCTGGCTATTCATCTTTCTACTAGAAATTCCATTTTTAGTAATGGTATAGATACTCTACAAGTTGGATCCAAAGAAGAAAGGATAAATCTCATTTCTTAAGTAGGGTAGGGCATCTTCTTTGATATTTATTTGGCCCTTGGATGTGATAGTCTTGATGTACATGTATATTTATTTATAATGTAATATGCATTTTCAACCAAAACAAAGTTGCTTCAATCAGCTTGAAAGGGAGGTTGAAGAGTAAAATCCAATTTTGAGCTCCACATTGCCTTAAAGAGAGGGAAGGCCTTGCTCATGAAAATAATTTACTCAATAAATGCTTACATGTATTAGCATAAAGACTAGTGTATGAACATTGTCCTTTGTCAATCCTTTTAACCAAGTGTATGAGATATTTTTGTGTCGTCCATCATTTCATACGCAATAATAAAAATATTCAAGAATAAAAATATAGATATTTATTTATATAGGAAAAATGTACTTGTAGATCATAGACAAGCAGAAAACACAAAATGATCTATCTGGAATATGTTATTACCAAGAATTATGTGAAACTACTTGTGATAAAAACAATTTAGAAAAAATAAATGAAGCTCGAGGCAACTTGGGACAACATAGTACCTAATTTGTTTAAGATTTATAATGAAACCATTGGATTGCAATAATTTATAAAACTTAAATAAATCATTAGATTTCAAACAATTAGAAAACTTAGAAACAAGAGTAAAATTACATCCATGCCCACAAGAAAGAATGCTAATATTTTCCCACCCAAAATCTAGCACCCTTCTAAACTCTCCCAGAAGACCATGGTTAAAGCATTGGTTACAAACATTACAAATATACTATTAGACATCATGAGGTCACAAATAATAAGGAAATATACCTTGGGTAACCTTTTAACTGTTTGGGAATTTATGGAACAACCAAGACTCAAAAATTAAGACAAACACCATCTATCTTAGGGTTGTCTTTAATGAGGCATTTTCATAGAATTAAATGAGGCCTTCATCATTTCCATATGGATGATAACACTTCATTGGGATGACTGAAATAAAATTATTTATAAGTATGCCTATAGAAATAGTTTGATATCCAAGTTTTCGGTATGTTACAGATATAAATCAATTATGTCAGATAAAAATTGATTTTATCGGCTTCCAAAAGAACCTTTTCGGGTGTATTATAGACATTCACCCTGTATCATAGAGTCTTAAATTCTTAGGTGATAGACTCAGTACCACCAAGAAATTTAATTTTTGGAGCGACAGATTCTCCCTGTATCACTAAAGAATCAACTTAATATTAATCAACTTATTTAGTGATACATTGTATTGCTAGGAAATCAAATTTTTGGAGCGATACGTTCTCCATGTCTGAAGTACCATTTCCAACCAAATAATTCTCTATAGAAACAATAACCATACGATGCTCCAAGGTCTCACTTGTACCTTCCACATTCCTAGATAACCCAACTGGGAAAAAAAATCTTTCAGCATAGGTGCAAGGTTTTAACTACAATGGAAAATAAAGTCCATCCACGAGACCTACATGGTTGTAGGAAGAAAAAAGAGCTATGAAGGTGATATGGTTGGGATTAAATCCCACTTCTTGAATCTTATCAAGGAGAGTGATGGCATTAGGAAAATGTCCATGCATACCATACCCTGAAATCATTGCAATTCAAGTGTCTATATCTCTTCGAGATATTTTGTCAAACACTAGACGTGCATTTTCTATAAACCCACTTTTTTCATACATATAAATGAGTGCACTCTCAACAAAATCATTAAACCCTAACCCACTTCTAAAACTGTAACCATGTACGTCTTTACCATGTTGCAGAGCTTCCAAGTGGGCACACGCTGGAAGAACAATAGAGATAGAAATAGATTATAGTATCATTGTTGTAACTTGCATATGTCAAAATCGTTTCAAGGTCATATACCTCTACCCATCATCAACATAGCCCTAATTATTGTAGTCCATGAAACTACATTCTTTTGTGAGATTCTATCAAATACCCTGTGTGCATTCTCAATACTGCCAAGCCTCACATATATACCCACAAGTGCATTATGTACTTATACTTTGGACTCAAACCCCATTCTCATAACATAAGAATGGATCTCTTTACCCTATTTCAAAGTTATCAAGTCTAAAAATTTGGGGAACATGTTCATAATTATGACTCAATTCGACTTCACACCCATCGATATTATCTCACGGAAAAACCTTATCCCTCTTTCTCCATTACCGCTACTCTGTGCATAACTAGCAATCATGGCATTCCAGGAAATCAAATCCCTCCGAGGAATATTGTCAAACACTTGGTGTGCTTCCTTAAGACACCTACACTTTACATACATATCAATGAATCCATTCCCCACAAAGACATCAGACTCAAAACCACATCTCTGTATATGATGATGGATCTCCTTACCATGTTCCAATGCTACCAAACCCACCATGCCTTCAAAATAGAAGGAAACATGAAATTATGAGGCTCAAACCCCAAATATAGCACTTGATAATACAACTCAATGGCCTCTTCATAATGCCCATCTCTTTCACATATTCCAATAATTGTATTCCATGAAAAAAATCTTCCCGACATGACATCAAATGCAAGCTAGGCATTAGCCATGGTTCAACAGTTTGCATACATATTAACAAGCGTTGTACCCAGAAAAGAATTTGGGAAAATTCCATTTCTAACTATTAGGGAATGGATTTTCCTACCCTCTCCCATGACTTTCAAGTTGGCACATGCCTGCAACATATGAGAATAGATATCATATTCAACTATATTACCCACTTCGATTATGACATTCAAAAGATCCATATCTTCCTTCAACCAACCCTCCAAACACAGAGAATATATGGGCTTGTGGCCATTTTGGTTTTTTTTTGTTCATGTGTTTGTAGGTCATTTATGATAATTGAGAATTGTGGTTCCATTTGGTGTGAAGTTATTTTCATGCGTGTGAATAGAGTGATTGAATTCAAGATTTATATATACTTGGTTTTAACAACTGATCTTGGAACTACATAAATAGAAACAACAGAGGATAAATGTCTTTCGGATTAATCACATCATTAGGATTTGGTCGACGGTTCGAACCTTGTCCTGAGGATGAACCACATTAGATGGTTCGAAACGTCGAACAAATCCTAATGATGTGATTAATCTGAAAGACATTTATCTACATTATGGATTACAAAATTCTTAGATCTAACAACAGAGGATGTCGTGTTAGTAGAGCTGCAGAAACAGGAGGGAAACTTGGCCCAAAAGCAAGTTAGACAGATGAGAAAATTCCATTGGTTGAAAGAATAAATACATGGAAAAATTTAATTGGTTGGAAGGGTGAAATTCAAGCGCTTTCATTGGCTGGGTGAACTGTCTTTTCCCACCCCAAATCAGCAAATAAAACACCTTTCAACATAATTATAAGTTCGAACAATTTTTTTTAATTATTATGACGTGATAACAATTTTTTTTAATTATTATTGCAAGATAGCAAGTTTCGAATTTAGTAAGATATGTAAATGGGGAATATTTTAGTGAAATTTTAAACCATGATAATATTTTCTTTGGAAATAATAATTCCAAGACATTTTCCCTTGCACGTTATGGTTGTCCAAATCCACAACATATGGATTTCAAGTTTTTTTTTAAGCACTAAGTGGTAATTCCGAAACGCCTCAAGGTTAAGGTAATAGCGAAACTTCAAATATTAAATTAAATTTCATTTTATATTAAATATTTTAGCATATGCATTGTCAGTATGAATCTTAATTGCAAGTGTACAAAAAAAGCTCACTTTAGCTGTGCATAAAAAACAGCCCTAACATCAAATATGGCTTCCAGTTTCTTTAGATCTATAGTTAGTTGACCAAGATAAATGCTACAAAATCTAGATCTATGCAGTAAAATACATTAAGTAGTAAATAAAAGCAAGAGTTTCTCCATGCATCCAATAGACAAGACAAGAATATTTTTAAATAATTTTTGTATTTTTGACACTTGGGAAGGGAACATAGAAAGATGTTACCAGTCCCCCTCAATGGGATGGGTTCTTGTAAGTCCTCAGCACTTCCGGTCTAAGATCTCTCTCTCTCTTGATGGTGTAGAAAATCTAGACAAAAAATGGAACTCAAAGGGAGCTCACAAGAAAAATGGTAGCAAAATATGACAATGATGGAGTATCAAATTCAGACCAAAAGTATAGATCCAGAGTGATCTTTAGGAAACAAAAGGTAGTGAGTGAATGGAAAAACCCTTATATTTATAACAAAATATTAGGTTATTCTAGATATTGGTGCATAATTAAAATATTATTAACCAAATCTATATCCAACTTTTATGGAATATTTTATTATATTTGTTGGAGGGAAAAAGAATTTGAATTTGGTAAAATCCCTTTATTTGTAAATAATAAATAAGTAAATGATTTATTTATTATTTTAAGGATGTGGTTGAGTAATAATGAAATAAATAATGATTTATTCAATCATTTATAAACAATTTAGTCAAATTTAACAAGGAATATTATTTAAATAAGGTTTAAATAATTATTCCTAGAAAAAAATAAGATAAATAATGATTTATCTAATTAGTTTTCCTGTTTTGGGTTAAATATGACTAGGAATATTAATTAAATTGTTGTTTAACTAATTATTCCTTGAGGAAAATAAAAAAAATATGGATTTACTCAATATTTCCTCATGGGGTTTCCTATTTAGACCATAAAAAACCTAATAAATAAGGATTACGAAGTTATTTTTCATAGTGAAAGCAATTTTACTTAGGGTAAAATTGGTCTTACATGGTGTACTTTGGTACATATAATAGCAACAATTTATATGAACAAAAATTATTGTAACGGATTTCCCCCCAGCATGCGAGCATTAGGATCTAATCATATGACCAAAGTATGTTGTAAGAACTCAATCACTAGACACGGAAGGGGAAGTCAGAGAGAGAGAAATATAAGGTAGACCAAAGCGCTAGAGAACTAGAACCTGAGGAGGCGAGACTTACAGGTGCGACAAGTCTCTTTTATGAGTGAGTACCTGTGCTATAGGTAGTGGGGGAGGCATACCTATGCCCGCCGAGACAAAGTACAAAGAATAAAGCATCCAGTAAACAAGGGACTGAACTATATAGTACATGCTAGCAAAAACATGACCAGATAAAAACATGATAATGAATACCACATACATATTGCATCTGGGATAACCGCTAGGAATTATAAAATAATATCTAAGTACATGAGATATAAGTACAACCAAAGTGCCCATGTAAACAGGAAAGGGCTCTAAAAATATAACTGATACATGCAAACTAAAAGGTGTTGAAAGCAGCTCAGGCCTACATCATCAAATATATCGAGCTGCATCAAAGGCCGTAATGAAGATGTCATCCGGGCATGTGGGGGGATACTTGAAGGACCACCCCCTCATGAGGTTTGAAACATCTCACACACACCCGGGAATCAGCAGTATAATCTGCTGCATCACTGAACCATCAATTATATGGATCTCGATCATGCCGTAAGGAGCTGGAAATGAGAAAAAATCAAGTCAAAGGGCAATAAGGAGTCCCTTTTCCTGATCCGAGGCACCGAACAAGAGTGGAAGCTGGAACCAAGGTACACCTCCCTCTAGACCTATCTTCTAGAATGAATGTTTTGGTATCAAAAGAAGGAGGTCCGCCATAGGTGAGGTAATAAGGGATCCTCAACTAAGGCACGAGAGAAAATAGTAGAGCGACTGATAGACTACCACCAGGGATGATGATGAAATGGTGGGTACTGAGTAGCGGACAAATGAATTCCCTTGTTAGAGCATAAAGGGCATGGATGACTTGGAAGAGAATAACACGATATCAAAGGGGACAGGGAATAGTAGGACTAAAGGCCATGATATGCAACACGAGAGAGGAACCAAGCAATGAGGGATGGAGGACTATAGCTCGATACAAAGGGACTCGGGATAGACTCCATGGATGCGATGATGATTCAACTTGGATTCTCTAAAAAAGGGCGACTTGATGATGCTACCACATAGAAAAGGTCCAATGGGGACCATAAAGAAATGAGTACAAGATGGTTACTCATGATGAAAATCGACACGAGCATGGAAAAGTATGTAGGAAAAGTGGTACCCCAAGTACAAGTGTATCAAGTGAAGACATTCGATTTTTAGGAGTGGTGAAGTGATGTTTCTTGGAAAAAATGTGTCGTGGTGAAGTATCAAATCAAAAAAAAATAATAGATACCCATTTGAGAGCTCGGTGAGAGCTTTGCACCGGTATAGACAATTTATCAAACTAAGCTATGGTTTCGCCACAACAGGTGAAAGAAAAATATGGGGTTTCTCTTTTAATAAGGTGTTTTCCCTCCAAATTCACTCATTTTCAAGTGTAGATATGGTGAATGTAGAGAGGAGAGAAGACCCTAAATCTTGCGGTGATCGTAGTGGACAAACCAATCGTTGGAATCGAGATACCTCAGTTGCAGGTAAGAGGCCTAACCCTACTCTTTGATTTCAGTGGATTAAAAGTTCATTTTAGGTGCCCAGAGCTCAGGAACATACCCCTGCTCCTCTTCATGGCTGGGTCACACTTTTTGGGGCAATATCTGCGACCTGTGTAGTAGGTTTTAGGCAGAAAAGTGCGACCTGTCCCAGGATTTGGCCTGAAAAGTGCTACCTGACAGAGAGGGTTTTTTCTGTGTTGCTTTTTGGCTAAGAGATGGATTTTTTTGTTTGAATGCAGTCTTTCCTTTCTGTACACCAACAAATATGGTGATTTTGTGTAGATATGGAAAAATTGTGGATCAACTTGAGAGAGAGAGACTTGGATACATTACGGTCGGAGGTCCAAGAGGATCCTGGTGTTTGCAATGCATTGGCCAAGTTTGGGGTTCTAAATTTTGTGGAGAACCCTTTGATGAGAGCTGTAGAGCCCTTGTTGGACTGGATTATTAGTTATTGGGATCCAGAACATGAGGTCGTTACAGTGTAGGGGCACCAGATCGAGTTGACGGTCCAGGATATATGTTTTTTGACTGGTCTCCCACCACTTAGGATGGTGGGGAATACTTAGCCAGTGTTACGATGAGGGAGAAACATCATGGAGTTTGTAGAGCGCCATTGTCAACCAGGTCTCCATGTCAAGGGGACACAGATACTGATTGGCGATCTAGAGAGGTTAGAAACCCATTCTGTGGCCGTAGCGATGCTGCAGACCCTGGGCAACCAAGCACTCCAGCACATCACTAGAGGGCAGATGATGCTTGTTGAGAGTGTGTTGAGTGGGACCTACTATGGGTGGGCCTAGATGATGCTGTCGTCATTGAAATGATAGTTGTCGCTATGCAAGCAGCAAGTGAACCATGACTGTGCATATGGCACAGTGTTATGTTCGCTCTTCTTCGAGAAGATCCCGACACTTTGACCTCGCATACAGATCCAGGATGGGGGCTCGAGAGAGCCCAGGATGCACCGTTGGGGGTGGCTACTATGCAAAGGAGGAGGTGGTGCGGTCGTACGAGTGTTCTAACCCAACTTATTTTCTCATTGGGATCAGATGCCACTGTACATAGATGAATATCCCTATAGTGGGATGAGTTATCATAAGGACCCGAAATTTCCATTGTTGCTTGGTCAAGTATGGGGGTCAGATGGCAAGTGACAAGTTTCTAATATTTTATATGCAGTGTAAAGTTTCAAAATATTGTATATGGTACCGATTCTTTCACTTTTGGGATGTAGATACAACACCAGTAAAATCGGTCGGGCATATGGGATGGCTTGCAGTATTAGGAGTTGTAGGACCTAGTGGATCGAGAGCACTGAAAAATGAGGATGAAATGGCCCTCCTGGAGGACATCCATCGTAGATGTGAGAGGCTTCTGACTGGTGTTTCAGAGCACAACTGGCAAGAATTGGATGACCAGTACATAGAGCCATGTATTGATCTACCCTTGGAGTGGTGAGGGGTCATGTGGTGGATGGAAATGGCTGGATAAGGGAAGCACGATCTACAAGCTACAGGAGAAAAGACATTGGCTCAGGATCCTCCACTGATCCCGAGCCCAAGGTGATCATTGAAGGGGGGTCAAGAGAAACAGAAGGGGAACTTTTAGAGGGAGCTTCCATCTTGGATCTCATGAATGATGATAGGTAGAGGATTGTGGTCACAGGCTCTGCCATCTCGACATCAGGAGGGGGAATGTCAATGGGAGTGGGTAAATCCTCAAGCTAGCCTGAAGCATACTGCGCAAGGATGCGAGAGGCATACTGGTTCTGTTCAATATCGTACTCCTGAACTACCTCCAGAGAGGCATGGTAATGCATGAGGTAGGGAAAACAGTGGGTATAATGGCCATGGAGATCACAAAAAGCACAAGGTTGGTTGGTGTGAATATTCTTAGGGTTCGTGGTTGTAGTGGAGGAAGAAAAAAAGGCTTCAAGGACCATAGACTTAGGGAACACAACATTAACCATGGGCTTGATACAAGGCAATTCAGGACAATGATGGGTGGCATGACCAAAAACATCACACAAAGCACAAGGCTTTGGAGGCTAAGGAGGAGCAGGGTTAGTTGGGGTAGCCTTATCTTTAGGTTCCTTCTTGCAAGCTTTTCCCCCTTTACCCGAATTTGTCACAACAGGAGAAGGTTCCAGTTGAGGTGGCTGAGGCACGGTAGTAGCGGGAGGGGTCATGGGGACCGGTTGAACTCGGGTCAAAGAAAGATAATATTTGGGTTGAACAGACAGGGTAGCGGCTGGGGGATCGATATACCAGATGGGAATCCCCAGGGTCAGATTAGGAAGGGATAAGGTAGCCATGACAGGTACGAGAACACTCCAGGAGATGGAGCTAGGAACAGTATCTGATCGGAGGGGTAATGTCCAAGTGGAATGGCTCTGAGATTGTTAAGGCTACGAGGAACCGTGCCAAGAGGGTAAAGAGGCTCATGGATACTAGCTGCAGGTGAAGGGCTAGGAGGAGGGGTTCCAGAAGGTTGAGTCGAAGTGCTAGGAGAATGTTGTGGAGGGTGAGGCTGCTGACTAGCTGAAGTAGGCCGCTTGAGGGAAGCCCGAGACGATTGCATCATGCAAACATTTGATGATCTAGGATCAGAGATAGGAGGAGGAAAACCAGGGAATGAACCAAGAAAAGAGGAGTCTTTGTAGACTCCGGGTGAGAAACTGGTCAAGGGGTTGATGATTTTCTTATTGGCCACCAAATATATGATGGACTCAGGGGAGGTCTGAGACTTCAGTTCATAATATGTCAACTGGTCAATGGTGAATATCTTTCCATTATGAGGGAAGGACATCTTGCAGTGAACCACAAATCGTACAACAAACATCACATATATGTAGCTATAACCCAATAGAATGTTGTAATCTAAGGGGGCATCAATGACTTCTACGTCAACGCAAACAGTCTTGCCCGCAAGAGTGATAGGAAAATTATGGAACATGCCAATGGGCTTGGAGGAGTGGTCATCCCACGCTCGGAGGGTGATAGTGGGAGTGTCCAACTCAGGTGATCCGAGTTGCTTCCAAACCGAAGCAGACATCGTACAGGTGGATTCCACCTCATCAATGATACAACGGGAAATGTTGGCGTTCCGGATCTTGACAGGGATTTGGAAGGTGGCGGAAGAAGGAAGACGAGGATGTTCTGACTGGTCAACATTGAAGACAATCAAATGATCATTTGAAGGATCTACAACACCCATGGAAGTTAGTAGAGATTTTCGTTGTGAAGGGCATGACTAGAGGAGTTCCAACATTGAGATGGAAGTAGGAGATTGCGCCAAATCATATACTATACTATACGAATGGAAACATTTTCCAGGATCAGCATTTCTGCATAATGGTCCCTTGGGGATCTTGGTATGAACCTCCATCTTAGGCTAAGGGATCCGTAAAGGACCATTGGTTGTCAAAAGAGGCTCTGTAGAACCTGAAGAAGGGGGATCAGGGGCAGACATAGTGGGAGGCTTGTTGTACTGACAGGAACGAGTCTGAAGGTTGAGGTAAATGGTAATGGGTTGGTCAGAGTTCATCAGAGTGGCCACCTAACCTTCAAGTGGTTGGATAGCCACAAATCCTTGCTGAGGGAAATGATTGGTAAACACAGCCAGATGGATGGGTACAGTATTGCGAGGAACTGAAGGGGAGGCTTGTTGTCCTCGCAATGTTGTTTGAGTCTCCCACATCTAACGCATCTGTGGTAAAAGAGGACAATCATGGGTGTAATGACCATAGACACCGCAACATAAACAAGGATTATTTTTGCGAACATGCATGTCCTTCTTGGGCTAAGTGCCTTGTTGCTGGTTAACAGTGTTAGGTGCATTCCCTTGGGGATTAGGTCCTCGATTACCTGGGGCAGATTGATTTTGGGTGCCTTTCCTCTTCTTTTTGGAAGTAGGAGGATTAGTCGCACCCTTCTGTGCACACACTTTCCCCTAAGGGGGCGGTGGCTGTTGTTGCGAGGATTGAGAAGGAAAGGGAGGCAAGGGTGCTAATGCTGGAAGAGCTGGAGAACTAGGCTTCAGATACGAATAATAAGGAGGTTGGGTAGCATTTTGGTAAACAGGTTGGGAAAAATGAGGAGGCATGCCGTATCCTAGATACATGATACCAGGAGGGGATAAAGTGTTGGAGGAGCTGGCCCCTCCCTGAGATAAACCATAGCCAATGGGAGGCTGAGCGTATGAATGAGAAAGGGCTCTATTGATACCGTTGGTGGGATGGGATGCCCCTGGTGTGTTGGCACCATCAGGTCTAGGGAGCTCAGGTAAGATGGTATAAACACAACCAGACTGTGCGTAGATCAGGTCATATTTTAACGCAATCTAGAGATCAGCTTCTTCAGTTTGAGGGAAATGCGATGTGACATCTTTACCTATAGCAGGATAAAGGGATCTAAGTAACCATCCCATGTAGACACAATCTTTGAAGATAGGGGCTCGACATAGGCTCTTTCTTCTACAGCATTCCTGGACATGATCAGATAGGACGGTTGTAAATGATTGACAGAAAGAATTCAAAATTTGGTACCAGTGTCATAATGAAGGGGAAGCTAGAAATAAGACAGAAAATCCAATGCAAGAGTCGTAAAGGTGTTATGGGAGGAGGAGGCCTGTTAAACATACCACTTAGAAGCTTCGCCAGTAAGCGTACGTTGGAACAACCGAAGACAAACAGAGTCATCGGCAATGGATTTAGACGAACATCACATGTGGAAAGATCGATCATGTTTTGTAGGATCTTATCCAGCAAGACCTTCAAACTTGGGGATGTCAGAAGGGAGCTTGGTTGGCACAGCAGTCCAACCAACATCATGGCATATGGGGTCATTGATCAACTGGTTAAAATCAGGAAGACTAAGGCCTGCCATATATGGGAGCAAGGAAGAAGTAAGGATAGTTCCTGTGGCGGTCCCACTAGTAGTATTCCCAGCATTAGGGCCAGGGCTACCACCAACGTTAGGCCTTGAACCAGACATAGCGAAGTTGATAGGAGGAGAACCGGGGGTGGAACCAGAAGGGGAACCCAATGAACCAGAAGAGGAGTCAGAATTCGGACTCAGTGGAGGACTAACTCAAATCCTATGCGGAGGAGTAAGTCTTCCTATCAGAAACTGATGATGAAGGCCAAGAAATCTCCGGGTTAAATGCCTTGGGGGCATAATGATGAAAGCACAAACATGGCACAAAGGGAAGAGAGACCAAAAATGGCAAGGAGGTGCGGGATCAAATGATTACAATGTTGAAACAAGGGCAGAGAGGTGTAGGATTAATTGATTACAATGTTGTAGTCTTTTCATGGCGGTGTTAACCAGGCTCTTCTTCACTTAGGGTGTGTGTGTTAAGTGTGTAAATTTTAATTTTTAAACCCAGACATTTGTAGAGAAAAATAAAAATTGTTTTTTATAGCTATAAATAAATCTATAGATAACAGTAAATGAAATTGAAATATAACATAAAATAAACAGCTAATTATTCATTAATCTAAACCCAAGGAGGCGCGCCTCTCAACAACTAGTCTGTAGGTGGGAAAAAATATAGTCAAAACACAACAAAATATCCAATAGATCTAAATTCATGAGGGATAATGATCTACAGGTTAAATCTGCTAGAAGTACGTGCAAAAAACAACAGAAAATCAGAGGGAAAATTGTTGCAAATGAGGTGGAAAAAGGTTACAACCTGGAGGGAAATGGAGGGGACCCTAGAGGAAGACCCAAACAAAACTAAAAGGAGGCGTTTTGGATGGATGAAAAATCAATCTGAAGTGGATCTGAAGGTAAGGGATCAGATCTGAAAAAATGGCTGAACACACTAAAATTTCAGATGACCTGTTACAGCTAAAACTCCTCTTAGAAAGGTGGAGGGTACTGAAGCCCTAGGGGCTAGGTTCCAAATTTGATGATTAAAATGGAGCAATAATAGGTCCAAAATGGGAGGAGACGGAGGTCACACAACCCTGAAGAGAGGCCCAGACAAACCCAAAAATATCTCAGAAAAATTCTCGCACAACATTCAAGTCGCAGTTTCTGACCTGTTTTCTACATATGTCACATGTTTTGGCCTATTTTCTTTGTCCTGAAGCTCGAGGTCACAAGTTTTGGCCCAAAAATTGTGAGTTGCACTTTCGGCACTCTTGAGAGCAAGTTTCAGAAAATTTTGTCGTCTCAGCTGCAGTTGATGCTTGTCACCTGCGCAATAGGTCCGAAAACACATGGAAGTGATAAATTTTAATGTTTTATGGTTTTATAGGTTAAAAACAACATCAAGAAAAAAAAAACAAGAAGCTGAAGAGAAATCCTAGGGTTTGACATAGCTGGTCATGCAGGGATCTGAAAAATGACAGAAGTCATGATCGTAAACCCTTGTGGAGTCGCCAGTTGTTAGTATGAATCTTAATCGCAACTGTACGAAAAAATATCACTTTAGTTGTGCATAAAAAACAACCCTAACATCAAATATGTCTGCCAATTTCTTTAGATATGTATTTAGTTGACCAAGATAAATGCTACAGAATCTATATCTATGTAGTAAAAAACATTAAGCAGTAAATAAAAGCAAGAGTTTCTCCATGCATCCAATAGACAAGACAAGAACATTTTTAAAGAATTTTTGTATTTTTGACACCTGGGAAGGGAACATAGAAAGATGTTACCAGTCCCTCTCAATGGGATGGGTTCTTGTAAGTCCTCAGAACTTCAGATCTAAGATCTCTCTCTCTTGATGGTGTAGAAAACCCAAACAAAAAATAGAACTCAAAGGGAGCTCACAAGAAAAATGGTAGCAAAATATGATAATGATGGAGGATCAAAATCAGACCAAAACTATAGATCTAGAGGGATCTTTAGGCAACAAAAGGTTGTGAGTGAGTGGAAAGACCCTTCTATTTATAACAAAATATTGAGTTAGTCTAGATATTGGTGCATAATTAAAATATTATTAACCAAATCTAGATCCAAATTTTATGGAATATTTTGTTATATTTGTTGGAGGGAAAAAGAATTTAAATTTAGTCAAATACCTTTATTTGTAAATAATAAATAAACAAATGATTTATTTATTATTTTAAGGATGTGGTTGATTAATAAACAAATAAATAATGATTTATTCAATTATTTATAAATGATTTAGTCAAATTTAACAAGGAATATTATTTAAATAAGGTTTAAATAATTATTCCTAGAAAATAATAAGATAAAAAATGATTTATCTAATTAATTTTCATGTTTTAGGTTAAATATGACTAGGAATATTAATTAAATTGTTGTTTAACTAATTATTCCTTGAGGAAAATCAAACAAATATGGATTTATTCAGTATTTCCTCGTGGGGTTTCTTATTTAGACCATAAACAACTTAATAAATAAGGATTACTAAGTTATTTTTCATAGTAAAAGCAATTTTACTTAGGGTAAAATTGGTCTTACATGGTGTACTTTGGTCCATCTAAAAATAACAGGTTAGATGACCAAAAATTGATGTAACATGCATGATCAGGGTATTAAGCAGATTGTTTGATATCTGCATTGCAAACAATATAAAGGAAAATATTATAACTAATTTTTATATAAAAATTAATATAAATAGTATAATTATATATAACAAATGAATTTTATGTTATAATTAGTGTAATTATATATATTAAATGATGGATAAATTTTAATAGATATTAAAATTTCAGAATGCGGGTTTATGTGATTTATGATTTATAATTTTTTTTTTTTTTTTTGAGAAATCACATGTCAATGCATAGATGGATACTTTGAACCAAGAGGCCATTGAGATTGAAAAATAGTCTAAGCCTTTGCATAGAGATGATGGTTGAAATATTAGACATTGTTGCATCCTCTCTCTTTATTCTTTCCTTTTTAATATTTCTCCCTAATTTTCTTCTTGGTTTCTCTTTCTTTTTGTCTTTTTATTTCTCACCTGCTCTTGGTTCCTTTATCCTATTCAGTTTGATCTTATTAGCATTTGATTGGTCTTCTTTCTCTCTACTTATTATTTTAGTATTTCTTTCATTATTTATTAAATATTATATTTAATTTATTTTTGGTTTTTTACTTTTTCTAATATTCAGGCTTTAATTTTTACAACCGTAATTTTATTTTAACTTTAATAAGTATTATTATACTAATATAATTTTAATTATTCTTAAAATAATTCTAATATTATTGGTTAGTTTGTGTCTACACCTTATTCATATTATAATATTTTTAATAATTTTGTTTAGAACTTATATATATATATATATATATATATATATATATATATATATATATATATATATATATATATATATATATAATTTCTCTCTCTCTCTCTCTCTCTCTCTCTCTATATATATATATATATATATATATATATATATATATAACCTCTCTATATTATTTTATTTATTTACTTTTAATTAGTTTTTTTTATTATACCTATTTTGATTTTTAGCAAAGCTCGCAAAATAAGTTTATTTTTATTTTATTTTTCTATTTTTTGGTTTTTTTTTGTGAATTCCCAAGTTCGTATTGAATTTCATTAAATTAATAAATAAAATAAAAATAAAAAATTGACTCTTAGGAATTAGCCATTACATCTGTATTATTTCTTTTGTTTTATAGCTATCTATCTATGTCTTGATGATGAACCATAGTAGGTGGTTCGAAATGCGTTGACATAAAATTTGATACGTGATTTCTTCCAAAAATATTTTTATAGATATTAAAATTTTTATTTTATAATACATTTTACAATTTTAAAAATAACTAAATTATAATTTTACTTTAAAATATTATTATTATTATTATTAATTAAACATATAATAATACAGAAGATAAATATATATACACTTTTAAAAAACATGTAGCAATATTCTTAACCGTGGAGATCCACCCCTTCTTTATTATGGAGAACTTGTAAATAGGATTTGTTACAATAACATGATTTAATAATACCACATGCCCAAAAAACCATAACTCATGTTCATATCACATTTTTCTTTTAAGTAGACCCACATCGATTTTTTTATTTTTTTTATTGTGAGTCTACTCTGAAGTATGCAAAGTGGGTACTTGTTGGATGTGGAATTGAATTCCGCGTCCAATGGGTGTATACACTTGACATTTGAATAAAACTATAAGGAGACAAACAAAAAATAAACTATATATATATATATATATATATATATATATATATATATATATATATATATATATATATATATATATAGTTTTCTTCTTTTCCCTCCAAAATATTTTCCTCTCGGAATGACATCATCATCTTGAATCTTATTGGTTTTTTTTTTTTTAAAGTTAATTTTGTTGGTACAAATTTTGTATTGAGGCCCATTTTTTAGCTCAAAATTCCCTTAATGGTTTTTAGAATATGAGTGTTAACCATAAGGATTTCTAGCCTAGGGTATTGGATCCATGGACCTATTGTAATGGTGAAAGGATTATTTCCGCTAAGGGAATATCCTCTAGGGGCAAAGAGACTTCAAAAAACATGGATGTTGATGGGATTATACCCAATACTAGAAGGAGGACCTCTTGGTACAAAATCACGATTGTAAGTGTGGAAGCTCATGGGCATAGTGGTACTAGTAGGGAGACTTTACCTAGGTAAGTTATCCTCCCAAACCTCCCCCGCCCCCAAAAGGAATTAAAACCTCTGAAGAAGGGAATTCCTCCTAACGAAAACCTACCCCATATATTATATGTTCCTTTGGAAACATTATTGCCCCTAGATTGAATAGGATCAAATATAGACTCCCCTAGAATATTCCCTGAAGAAGGTTGACCCATGCTAGATATTGTAAATGTAGGGATACAAGAACTAGGTGGGAACCACCCATCTCCCATAGATTGACTTTGGCTTACCCCTAATCTGACATAAAGTTGGATGGAGGTTGGGATATATATAACCTTGGAAAACTGCTTGGGGTTGTATAAGAAACCATTGGGATGCCCAATGTGTTACAGGTCGATTTGGGCATCATCCCCCAAGACCAATATGACTGGGGTCTATCATCCCCTAATTTAGTTTCTATATGCTCTAAGAGAAGTCATTCCATTTATGGCTTCAATTATGGGATTTCCAATGTTTTAAGTATAGATTATATGACCCATTGACTCATAAAATATCCTCTGAACGGGCCTAAGTGCATTGTAGTGCACTTATCTCCATGAAAGGGTGCACTGCAGCGCACTTCCTCACACTTAAGGGTGCGTTGGTCTCCTTAGAGAGAAATCATCATTGTTATGGGAATATCCACATGTCCAGTGCCTTCTAGAAGATCTCATAGGTTTCATACTTCGAATACAAGTGTTCATACATCACCACCAAACATGGAAACATGTCTCACCTATTATTAGAAAGCCATTCAATTCCATTTATTTAGAAACTACCTTCAATTCCCCTATAAATTGAGCACTCGTCTAAGTGCTAGGGAGGGAGAAATTTGTGTAATGTTATGTTGTTGGATTCTCAATTGATGAGAGTTGGAAGTATTGTTATGCCGTTGAGATGATGCTTCTTGTGAAGAGGATGGAATGAAGTTGGATAAGGTTGACGATGAATCGAACTATTAGTTGTAATACTCTCCTACTGCTTTCTTAATAAATATATATGTTCATTTTATCATATGTATTCTTATATCTTGCGAAGCTCATTCTCAATTGTGTATGTATTCTTAGATCAAATCAGTTTGATTTGGTTAAGATAAGTAGATACTTGTACATTTGTATGTTGTTTTTTGTTCTCTGTCTTTGATTACAGGTATTGATCTAGCGACTTTAGTTGGATTGAGCGTAACGACAATAGCGAAAGAAGGAGAAAGAGAACAAAAGGATTACAAGTAGGTCTCTTTCCTTTCTTTATATCTATTTATCTTAGAGAAAAGAATAATTGTCTTTCTTGTATTTTTCTGATTGAAGGAACACCACACTCAAGGAATCTAGTTTATCTATAGATTAGAATTCTGTATAAAAAATTAGTGACTCCACTGGGGATCGAACCCATAATATCTAGTTTTCCTGTATTTGTTTACCATCATCAGTGGAATTTACTTCATTTTATCAAACATTTGAATGAAAATTTTTCCTTAGAAGTGTGTTTAAGCTGCTTGTTTTTAAATTTAGCTGCGCCCAACACATTTTTGGTCAGGGTACAATGCACTGCAAAGCACTGTCTCCCTTTCGGGGTGCACTGCAACGCACTCTATGTGCTTACAGGGTGCATTGCCCCGTCAGGCAGCAAAATTCCATCAAATTTTTTTTTTGCATTCATTTTTAGCCAATTGTCTGTTGTATTCTTATATGTATGATTTCTCTTAGAGACTAGTAAACATTACTTATTCTTCCTCCTTTGAAAAGTTGTTTGTTCAATCGTTTCTTTATCATTGGAAAATTAAATTCAAAGTTGTAAATTTTTCATCAGATCAATTTTGTTTTCGAAAATGAAATTGTCGTTCCATTCTTCATTTCCTACAGAAAAATTTTCATCTCATTCTTCATTTTCCTAAGAGAAATTACTGTTCCATTCCTCGTTTCTCAAAATAAAACATTTGTTTGATTTATTTTTTCATTTAGTTTCTTTTTACTCATTCACAGATTAAAGGAAACTGAAAATAAAAACATGCATGTGCATTTAGAGATTGTGTGCGTTGCGTAGGAACAAATTAGGGAAATTTGCATTTAGTTTGTGCTCTTTGTTGTATGCTCAAAATCAGATTATTCTTTCCCCTTAGTAGCTAAGATTTTAATTGAAAAACTGAATTTAAAAGTTTGATTCTCATTTGTTTTGCATTTTAGGAATTTCCCATTACATCACATGGTGAAACTCAAAGATAAAATTTTAAACAATATCAACATAAAATTCACCTCAATCAACCTAAGAAATCATTGTAACATTAACGATAACACTTATAAGGTCTAGGCTAGAGACATGTTCCATCGTCGTTAAACATAACAGTTGTTTCTAACTTGTCTGCAATACATTCTCAGTGTGAAATCCCACTCCACGTACGTAAGTATATCGGAGCTCATTCACGTACCTTTCGGTATATAGGGTGGTGTTCTAGTACGAAAAATATAAGGGTGTGCTCTCACTATGTGGTTTAGCATTAGACAGCGCTAACATAGACTTGAGAATCCACGTACCTTCAAGTATATTTGGGAGGAAAAATTTAGGTTTCTTTCAATCAATAGGTAACCGAGTCAGCCACCTTGTAACTTGTGATACACCGAACACAATATTCGAGGAGATTGTGAGCCCATACTTCTTGGTTCGCGAGTAGGTATTCTGCATTTCATAATTACTTGGTAAACCTTTTGTGTAGTATCACCCTTTTATTTTTTTATTTATTTTTTGTATAAAATCAATCAATCATCATGGAAGAAGAACATCCCTTTCCCTGTCATTCGCGTAGAATAGCACTTAAACCACCTTTACCATCAGAAGCCATTTCTCGTCAAGGAAGGAAAACTCGTTCTACTGAAATGAGTACCATTGTTACCTATGGTGTGTCATCTTCATCACATCTATCAGAGTGATCTCAAGTAATTTCTACACATCCTAGTTTATCTACTGTCGTCGAAACGGAGCCCTCACAGCTACCTGTGGCCACTATACATCCAATTACTAATACCATACATCTCGAACCCAACGTTGTTCAACTGGAAGTTGATCTGGATCCCATAATTATTTTACCAAAACATCTAGATCTCGAAGAGACAGAATTTTGCAGTGCACCTGGACTTCAATTCCAATGCACTAAAACACACCTTTTGACATTCAAGGGTGTTTTTCCCTCAGAACGTAATATATTTAACGTAAGAGGCTCAAAACCAAAAAAAATTACCATGAAATTCAACATAAATGATACTAAAAGAAATCGAAGGTTCATAGCTCCAACATGGATAAAAAATCGAGAGAAATCATCCACTGAAACTATCGCAATTGACCACTGAAGTTAGAGGGAAAAACTAGTTCACAACTCCTCATTTTCAAATGGTAACTATGGAATGGTAAAAACTACTTTTTAATAGTCATTTTGATTATTTTATTCATATTTAATGATGTGACTATAGTTTTTATTCATTTTTACTATGAAATAGGTATTTTTAATCCGTTTGATGGTTCTTTGAACAATTTTCATAGCTAATACAGTGAGTTTAAAGTGCACAATTATTTGAAAGTGATTTTACCACAAAGCATACTTTTATCCTCTTTTTTCGAGGTTTGATAAAAATGAAAAAGGAATTAAGGCGCACTTTTATCTCTTTTTCGAGATTTGATAAATGCAAAAAAGGAAGCCCTTGGAGTCTTCTTTTAGCTATTTTCAGACTATGATAATGTGAAAATATTGTCGAGCACTTGTATTTCTGAGCTCATAAAAGTAAATGAAACAACATCTACTCAGTATAAGTTTAACCCTTTTCTGGACTACGATAGATTATTTATGAAAAGGAACACCTTAGTCGAACATGGCTAAGAGGTTTTCTCAGCTATCATTTTACATTTTTTGGACCTGAGTGACAAATTTACGAAAAAGGACTCATGGAGTTTTCTTTTTTCCCCTTTTTTAAAACTCTCTGAACATGAAAAAGGACAGGGTTTTCACTATCATTAGACTCTCTAAAACATAAAATATTGATGGACTTGTCGATCATGGCAAGATCAAGTTTCATTATCTCTGGACTCATTAAATCATTAAATAAAGATGGATTCACCCGAAGGGTGAAATTATAGATCAAGCATATGTTACCCTCCTCAAGTTTGTTAAAAAATAAAGAGGTAATGGTCAGCAATGACTAGGGAAAATTCGGGAAAAATAATATAACACTTTATGGTAGCAGGTCGCTCTTTCACTTCATCATTGTAACTTTTGGGTTGGGTAATCTTCTTGACAGTTTTTCATACCTATGGTCCATCATACCATCCCTTCGGTTTTGGGTCAATGCTACCAAATCATTTCAATGTTGCCGAAATGTTCAAGAGAATTCATCCAGTAATTCCTCATTTTCTGCAATACTCATAAACCTTCATTTTCATGATCACCACCCCTAACTATTACTACATCAAGTCACATTTTTTCTCCAAAATCATTACTCCCGTTTCACGATAAAGTTGCTTCCTATCAACATCAACTCATTATCCAGGAATTTAACTTAGAAACATCTTTCCAGTGCCTTGGAACTTGTTACATCATCGGCAGGTTTCTTGCTTCCGACAACAAGTTGACACCATCCGATCTTCGATGAAAATATTTTGTTTTTGTGTTTGAAATCAAATCGTCCATTCATGCCTTTGAAATTGTGTTGCAGTACCTTGAGAGCCTTAACATCAATGGTTGTTTCTCTCGCATATGTTAATAGCTTACATCAATGGTTGGTAATTAGGTGATGTCTTCCCATGTTGGACTTCAGATCATATATTCTCATGGTTAGACTTGTACTTGAATGATCGAGTGAACGAGATAAGAATACTCCAGATCTAGTTTCATCCATTCGGGCTGCGATTTCAGGAATTGTACCACATCATCCGTACGATGGATTTATGTACAGATGGTCATCCAAACATGGGCCTATATCTGTAGGCATGTCTATATCTATAGACAAATTTTTGAATTATGTACATGTTATGATAGTTTATGTGCTAAGCATGGGTATGCCTCCCTCAGTAATTCATGTCCAAGATATAAGATATCATGATGTAATGTATTGCAAATTGATGCAGGTCACCGTCTGCTTCATATCCTACTCATCAAGTTGTAAAGCACCTCATCCAAATATTATCATTATTTTGACTTCATTCTTTAGGGGGCAACGGTTACACGTTAATTTGGGCATCATCCCCCAAGACCTGGTTAAATTGGGTATCATCTCCCAAGACCAATATGAATAGGGTCTATCATCCCCTAATTCAGTTGCTATATGCCCTAAGAGAAGTTATTCCATTGATGGCTTCAATTGTGAGATTTAAAATTTTTGAAGTATAGATTATATGAGCCATTGACTCATCAAATCTTTTATGAATGGGCCTAAGTGCACTTTTCTCCATGCAAGAATGCACTGCAGTGCACTTTTCTCCATGCAATAATGCACTGCAGTGCACTTCCCGACACTTAAGGGTGCGTTGGTCTCCTGGGAGAGAAATCATCATTGTTCCGAGAATCTCCACATATCCAATGCCTTCTAGAAGAGCTCATAGGTGTCATACTTCAAATACAAGTGTTAATCCATTACCATTGAACTTGGAAACATGTCTCACATATTATTATTTTTTTTGTAAATCTGTCTACTTCTATATTAGTACAAAAATAAATTACAAAGAGGCTGAGGCCTCACCGAGCTAGCCCAGAGAAGAGGCATACTTATCAAAAGACCATGACTGTTGCCTGACTGAGATAAACTTTAAGGACCAGGACCTTGTACTACTGTTGAAACAGCTGATACTGAAAACCAAAATGATGATTGGAGCGCTAGACTCGCTACAACAAGTGTGACCAAGACAGACATAATCCAGGGCAAAAATTACAGACATATAGAAGGATGCGCTAAAGCTGTGTCTTGCGCCTGAAAGCATGGAAAGCTGTGCGTAGGGAGCCACAAGTCGACTACGGAGAAATACATTAAAACACTGACCAAAACTATGACAAAGAAGGGCGAAGAACCCCTTCTGAATACCTGAAAGCCAAAACTGAAGAGCAGAAACCATTATGCGTCGTTGGAGGGCGAGGGCGCTTCTTCCACCACAGGGCAAGCATAAGGACTGAGTTCAGCATCTGCAGAGGGTGAAGGAGCTTGACCTGAAGGCGCGCTCGGCCTAGCTTGCTGGAGCTCTGGCTGAGAGGCCGAAATACCCTGAAAACTTTGCAGACTAACCCCTGGCGGGCAGAACAGTAAACCTTCTTCAGAATCCGGAACAATGCCAGTTGAAGCAGAGGGCGGAGCTTGGGCTGTCGGGTTAATCCTGAATTTGATGGAGACCGAAGCAATGAAATCATGGCGGTTGAAGGAACAAGGATAATTGAAGCGAGCCGAATGGAAGTGCTCAGTGGAGGTAAGGCGAACATGGGCCGCAGAGGTAGAAGGCCGTCTGCCACGCCCTCGACCTCGTCTTCTGCTGGAAACCACCGAACGACCAACCTCTGTATCCGAAGATTCCGACGAGGTGGCGGAGGAGAGAAATGCAGGTGGTGTAATGGCCTGCCCCCGAGAAGACCCTCTTCTGCTCGACATTCTGGGCCTCAGACGAGGCATATTGAGAATGGAAGGGTAAGCTGTCCAAGCAATCGAGAAAGGAAAGGAGCGCAAGCTCTGAGACTGTAAAAAACCAATGAACGGACTATGAAAGTTGCAGAACCGACCACAAGAGACGTGAAGACCCTCCGCCAGCTCGAAACAGCAACCTAAACGACACCTCTTGCCATTGCTGGTGCGCAACCAAGGTTCGAAACTGACCTGAGAGCAACTGGAATTCAAAGGAGGGACAAACAACACTGGATGTATAGACGCCATTGCAATGTAATGGTCGAGAAAACGAGGCAGGAGGAGCTGCATTAAAGCAGCAATAACTATATACACTGTCATGTTTGAGGTGAGCTCGGAGCGCGTAGGGGTGGCGGTGGTGGTAGACCACGTGCCCACCCGCCCCCTTGTCAGCAGATCATAATGCGACTCGTACACCCGCATCCGGGAATGTCTCACATATTATTAGAAAGCCATTCAATTCCATTTATTAAGAAACTACCTTCAATTTCCCTGTAAATTTAGCACTCATCTAAATGCTAGGGAGGGATAAATTTGTGTAATTTTATGTTGTTGGATTCTTAATTGATGATAGTTGGAAGTAATATTATGATTTTGAGATGATGCTTGGCATGATGAGGATGGAATGAAGTTGGATCAGGTTGACAATGATTCGATATATTGGTTGTAATCTTCTCCTCCTACTTTCTTAATAAAGATATCTGTTCATTTTCTCATATGTATACTTATATCTTGTGAATTGCATTCTCAATTGTGTATGTATTCTCAGATCTAATCGGTCCAATTTGGTTAAGATACGTAGATACTTTTATATTTGTATGTTTTTTTTTGTTCTTTGTCTTTGATTGCACGTATTGATCTAGTGACTTTAGTTGGATTGAGCGTGACGACAACAACGAAAGAAAGAGAAAGAGAGTGAAAGGATTATAAGTAGGTTTCTTTCCTTTCTGTATATCTATTTGTATTAGAAAAAGAATAGTTTTATTTCTTCCAATGTTCTGAAGTTGTTCCTGTATCATTCGCTCCTCAGTCAATCATAATCATTAAGCCTTCCCTTTCACACAGTCAACCACCTGAAATATATCTCGGGCCTGACGGAAAAATTCTTCCACCTAGTTTGATTTCAATTGAGGAAGAAGCTCAACAAGAAACATGCCCTTCAAATCCAACTCATTTTTGGTCGGGGCTTTATTTTTATGAGTCTGTTCCTCAATTTAATTACACTGATTCTTTTGATCCTATTTCAATTCAAGTTCCCATAGATCCTATAGGGTATACACTGGGTCATTTGACCATGGTTGATTCAACATCTCCAACTGTACCATCTGTTACAATTGCGATAACATCTATTGTTTCTACTCTGTCAATGTTTACCACGTCACCCGAGTCACATCTTTATGGTGGTCCTTCCATCCCACTAGGTTACCAATCATTATTTGGAACCTAATATGGTGCCTCGTCAAATCAATAGACTTCAACCATGTGATCTTATGGTATTTTATCTGGTACATCTCTAATGACTACTGAATGGCTTGATCCTTTATACACATATTTAATGCAACATCTAGTTGGTCCATCTGGGTACATTCCATCCAATTTAGTCTCAACTGAACTCCCACCATTTGGAGAAAAATATATTCCATATTATTATACTCCTCATTCTGGGGGGGAACTTATGGTCACCCATTTTGACAGTACTCTGTCGTCTTATGGTCACCCAAGTGTTGGAATGATTGTTTCTCAATGGCAGCCTATCCTGCCTATTTAGCCACAAACGGTTGTGAATTCATATCAACTAATTCAACTTGGTGCACCAAAATATACTCCACCTGATATACTTCATTCACCCTTTTACAGGTTTATTTGGTTGTACCTCAACTGTCTTAGGCAGGTCCCTCAACCCATTACCCTCAAGTTTTGGGCCTCCCTTACTCCAACTCCTTCGGTTGGTTTACAAAAACCACCTGTATCTAGAATATTTCAATCACGAGCTGGATTACCCTTTTATCGAATGTCACAGGCTTCTACCGGTCTTACCTATCCACAAACAGGTCCAAGATATTCTGTTTTGGGCTATAATTTTGGTGTAAAGTCACCTCTGTAGCCACAACCTCAAATTCCACAGCAACAATTCCAACAACAAACAACATAGCTAAGTCTTGGTCAACAGATCCCTCAAGTGTTTGGTCATCAAAAAAACCACTATCTCGATTACCAACAACATATGCCTTATGTTGGTGCTCAAAGTCCTGTTGCCCAAGAAATTCCATCATATCCTGGTTATGCTCAACCTGACTCAAATTGATAGTGTCCCTTTTTCGCAACTTTAGAATTACTTGATTTAAATCGACTTACCAATGATCCCATCAAATATTCTCCTTGGTGGCTAGTGATACCACATAAATTACCCTCTCACATTCCTAAATTCAATGTAAACCCTTGAGAATACTTGTCAATGCATGTTATGACTTATCATTTATGGTGTTCATCAAACTCCTTAAATGATGAATTTGTTAGATTACGTCTTTTCTAGTGTATGCTTACTGATCTGGTCATGAAGTGGTACATTGAACTACCACGAGCTTCATTTGATAACTTCACTGCCTTTGCCACTACCTTTTTAACCCACTTCCAGTTACCCATATGATATGAAACTGGAATGGAACAACTAACCAATTTTAAACAGACAACTGCTACTCACATTTTTTATCATATTCATGAGTCGCATCGTCGTCAATGAATTGTCCAAAAATTTGTTCCTGATCATCTCCTCGTTGAGTGGTTTATTAAGTCCTTGCTGCCATATGTCACCAAGGATGTGGCTAAAGGCGACATCGTCAATGAAGAGCAGGTCATTGTTCGTGCCCAATACTTAGATTTAATTTATACAAAGTCTGGCACGCTCTATGAGAAAATTCCAAACATGGTGTAATCAAATTTTATTGTTCCTCCTCCATCTAGTAAGGACTCTCATGTCGAAGATAGTATGATCAGTTCTACAAGAACTCACACCTCTACTTCATCCGATCTTGCACCTTCTTCCGAAATTCATGTCATGTCATCTGACAAAGGCAAAAGTGACAAGCAACCCAGAAGCAAGAAAAAGGGGAAAGAAAAGAAAAAGAAAAATTAAACCCCACAGGAATGATAATCTAATCAACAATATGGAAATTCTAAGAAACCTCGTTACCCTTGCTTGACATGTAATGAGGAGAAATTTGTTTGAGATTTTCCTCACCGCGCAAAAGTCTCAAATTTTTTTAAGACCTCGACTGCATCTATTGTGTTGACAGATCCTTTTCCAAATCTAGACACAAACATGGTTGCTACGAATCCCACTTCTAGTTCCCAAGTGCTTATGCTATCTATCACAAAGCCAAAAACTGATGTTTTTTTGTCTACGCAAAATAAATATTACAGTAGTTTTGTATCCACTACAACACCCTCCGAAATTTGGCACCATTTTGAAATTTCAGAGCCCTTGTTACTTTTGATAAGGACGAGCTTGCTCCAGCCTTTACCATGAACCTCAAACAACCCACCTTGAATAGGTAATCTCAACACAAAATATGACTTCAAGTTTTTTCTAAGTAAAGTTTCAAGGTCGTAAAGTTACTCTTCTTACAAACATCAATAAGTTTCGACTTAGCGACCTGACCAAGGTCGCCAGGTCGCTAGGTCACAAACTATGTCAGAATCTAATCTTTGCAACTATGCAACCTTCTGACCTAGTGACCTCCAGGTCACGAGGTCGCATACACACCCAACTAAGCCTGATTTGTGACCTTGTGACCTCCATTAATTACCACACATGTGACCCCTTGATAAATAAAATACCCTCGTAGGTCACATTTCACCTACGCGACAAAGCAAACAAGACGTCTGACAAGCCAATTAGAGTACTATTTTTCCCAGTTAAGTTACCAAAACCTCCTGTAGTTCCTGTTTATTGGCTGTGGCCCTACCTACCCCAAACCAGAGCTATTAATTTCCTTAGATACCCCTTCAGTTGAATCCTTAGCCCTCACTGTCACTCCAACTAGGGATTCCCTTCCCCTCTTTGATCCTATCATGCCTAAACCCATTTTAACCCCTCCTTTATCCTCCTACCACTGTGGGAAACCCTCCCTAACCTTCCCATGAGCCTTTCAACTCTGATTTATTCTCTTCCCTTAGCTTTTCCCCCCCTTTTATTCATATTTTCCCCACGGGTCACGACCTCCTAATTTTCTTCCGAAAAGCCCTAATGCGACCTCGCAACCTCACGACCTTGCGACCTGGTCACTAAGTCACAAAGTCGCAAAGTCTCAAAGTCCTAATTTTCCATGCAATAGTGAATTTTCACCCTTGCGACCTGGTCATTAAGTTGTTAAGTCGTAGAGTCACAAATTCGGGATTGTTTATACAAGCGTGACTTTTCACCCTTGCAACCTCGTTGCTAGGTTTCCAAGTCGCAACCTCTCCAATCTAGATTTTTGAAACTAGCGCAGGTCATAATGACTTAGACTCAGTAACCACAGCCTTAGTTGGTATAGTCAGTTCCTTTATTTTTTCTTTCATGCCTTTCGTCTTATCGTGGGACTCTTTTCTGAATATGCCAGGGAATATCAAAGTTGAGCTCGAGTGAGTTTCTATCTCATCAGCCTCAAGCAACATGGGGACTCTAGTAGTTGGAAGGAGAAACAGAAGCCCAAAGATAGAGTTATCAAAAGAAGACATGCCTCCACCGCCGCCTCCCATCTATGGAGATACCATCTGTGTCTTTGAGAAAGCTAGCAATATGTCATGGTATCAATTCTACCAAGAATTCATAAAGAAAGAATTCTTCAAGGACCTCGCAGACCAACATGTACACATTCAGGTTAAGAGGTTTAAGATTCATTATGTGGGCACCAACCCACCAATCTTCCTATGTGTGAAAGTAGTCGAGTGGATCCTCTAGAAGGTGGACTCAATTTTTTGGGTCATCCGTGATCACTTAGGAAAGCCTTTTTCCAATCTGATTCGTAAGGATGCAGAAGTGTACTAATCATTTCTCGTTAGGGATGAATATTTCAACGCCTAGTGGGTTATCATACACGTCGTACTAGTACAAGATACCTTGAAGGGTTGGTGGGAGGACCCTAAGAAGCTTAAGGGGAAGAAGAAACAGGAGTACAAAATTGAAGGCCTAAGAAAGTATACAGGCTTGTCGCAGCTATGATGTGCAGGATGTATGGCAGGAAGGACGCCACTACTTTTAGTGGAGCATGGGTTCCGCTCATGTAACGATCACCTTCTCTGAAACTCATTTCAACTGAGTACATCTATTAATGTTAGCACTAAGAATGAACATATCAACAATTGTGGGTACCAGAGGAGGGATGTGCATTAGAGTTTTACATGGCGTCCTACCTCTTAGATGTAGTGTGCTTGTAATGTAATTTTGATGGTTGGACACACAACTGGGATGTGGAAGATGGTGGGCCTATCAAAAAATATGTGAACATGTTCTGGGCTACCAGGTACAAGCAGGGCATTGATCCCATCTCAGAAAAATTCATCACCGCCCTCTACCGACACCTTTTCAATGAGGATCCTCCCTGCATGTCCAAAAGGGCCATGAAGACGGTGGTTAAGGAAGCCCATTGGTTCCCCATTATAAAAGGTACCTTCATCAGGGTCTTTGTATCATTCAAGGCACCTCACGCATTTCCCAAGTTTGTCATTGAAAAACTACTATTAGAAGAGGTGTGCTATCAAATTACGAGTGGGTTCTCTAAGACACTAAGTAAGGGTAAGAAGAAATCGTGGCCTACCCTCCCCGTCACTATTGGTGCCTACACGGTTAAATATTCCAAAGAAGTAGAATCGGAATAAAAATACATCAAGGGATTTCACTTCGTAAAAATATCCCACAAGTCTTATGACCCTGACAGGATCGTCCCCACACACTGCAAGCAGGCCAAATTTAACTAGACCTACCAGCACACAGAGTGCCCCGTAGAAGAGCAAGTAAAAAACTAGTATAATGCCAACACGGAAGCAACCCTTGAAGCACAAGACAACTTGGATGGCGATCAAGAGGGTCAGTGCTAAGACAATCAAACTATGCAAGAGAGAGTAGACAGTTTGAAGAGAAAGGACCCCTCAGGAGGAGCATAGAATTCCCAACCCAAAAAACTGAAGAATACTACAAGCAATGATCCTCTCAAGGATCAACAAGAAGGAGGGGACAAAGGAGCTGAGGAAAAACTAGAGACCAAGCAAAAGTAAAGAGAGGAGGATGATGTACTGGATCTGACAGGACTATCTTATGATCAGTACAGTCATAAAATCAGGAAAGAAAGGAGAAAATTCCTTGCACAGAATCCAGCTGAGCCTCTCGCAGTGACCATGGAGAAAGACATAGTCCTAGACACCATGAATAACCCCATAATGATAGCTTCGACCGAAACCAATTTTGCAATTTCTATTGAAGAGAATGTCAGCAGGATGAGGAGAGAAATATTTTTTTCTGCAGAGCAGACTCCATGCGCCCAAGAAAAGGCCGACTCAAGAAGAGGTGGAAAAGAAGGCCCTAGAAACTAAAAATGAAAGGCTCCAACTTACACTCACTCAGGCTAGGGGACTACATGCTGCCATTCAAGGGGATTTGGGTATCTTAGAAAGCACCATGACACAAGTATACAAGGAGATGATAACTATAAAATAGATAGTCACTCCTTTGGTAGGGGCCCATGAATAAGCAAGGAAAAGTGCTACACAACTGAAGGAAGCCTCCATAGCACTAGAAAACATACTCGAATGGTATGAAAGGTACCCACAGGATCCTGCCACCTTTCCATAGAAGGATTGGATCTACACTCAGAATGATAAGGTACAAATATGGATGAAGATTCATTCGAGAGACAAGCTCATAAAAGATGTAGAGAGGATAATGTCCACCTATGAGCATCTCATCAGTGGCATAGATGCAATGGTGGAAGTGCACCACATCCCTTCCTTAGGGACACTGGCCAAGCAAACGATGAGGGAAGAGGCAATGTAAGACATCCATGCATTCTTAGAACCCATCAAATGTGCATCACCTCACAAGATCTCCTAGCCTCCAAGGAAAACATCGCCCAATATATTGTTACACCAGTCCAGATCTACACCAAGCTGGCCTCTCTGTCCAACTAGATCAATACAAAGAGACATAATTTAGTTCCGGATGCTCTAGAATGTTTTCATAGGCTAGGATATGACATGCCCCAAATCACTCCAATGGCCTAAGAATACTTATCCTGCCAAACCTATCTTAGAGAGTAGGAAGAGGTATAAACCCCAATCCTCTCCATCACAAAGGTTCTTCCCTGAAAATATTGGATTTACAAGTCATAGGAATAGGCAGGTCATAGGTCATAGGTCACAAGTGTTTCCCAGTCACAGGTCACGACCTCACTCCGGTCCTGTTCACAAGAAGAAATGTCCGGCCAACAGTAAGGGAACTCCCTAGTAAAAGGTCCTGATTAGACTCTAAAATTTTTTTTATAGGGATCCTGTCCAGGATGTGGGTCCTTCTACCTCTGAATTTTCCTTTTCTCGGACACAAACTAGCCCTGTAGACCTATGAACACACGATTATTTGGATAATACAAGACAAATTGTTGTTGAGTCCCAATGAACTTAAAACACTACAAATATAAAGACGAGTTAAAGCATGTAGCCAAACGAAATGATGTTAGCAACATATCATTAGGGTCATGCTTGTAGAAGCTGTTCAACCCATAGAAGAAATAGTTCTTTATGGCTAAAACACCCTTCACTTCCTTAATCACTCTCAAAGATAAGATAAATGTTAATAACAAAGTTGCTAACATTTCCTAATTAAATAACCTAATATCATTAACACTTTAAGTGAGCTAAACATATAAATGATATAAGAAGAGAACACAAATCAGTTAATCATAAAAGATATCAGATACATGAGACAAAAATATTCATAGTGTTAGCACATGAGTCCTCATCAGATCCAAGAGTGGAATCAAAACATTTGTTTGTATTCATTCTCAGAAAGGTGTATTCAATGCTATACAATTATCTTTGCTCCTTTGGAGTCCCAAAAAAATATCCTTTACAATTCCTTGGAGGGATTATTTATAGAAAAAAATCAACCCTTGGGTGTCCCTGCCTTTTCGCATCCTCGACTATTGGCATACTCTGTGACCTGAGGGCAATTTGCGACTTGCGACCCCAAACTCCTGATGTGACCTCTGACCCTTTGGTTGTTGTGACTTGCAGCTTCCCTCCTGTTGCGACCTACCACTTGTGCCTTTTCCTTGGTTAAGGAAGCAACTGTGTGATTGCAAGGTTCGATACATCTACTTGTAGCTGATCTTTGAGGTACTTTTTCCATGCTAGGTAATCTGCAGCAACCGAAATTACCTGGGGAGTATCTTCTTTCAGTCTATGGAAGCATTCAAGATCATCCGAGATCAAGGTGCACCTTTTCACTACGATTTGATTTGATAACAAAGCCAGTTTGGTGTAGATTCAGACTGGAGTGATGATGAACTGTATGATATTTTCCTGTGAGACCGGGAGATCCTGAGAGGCAGCTGCTTGTCTTAGGGGTTGTAGGAATGTTTGAATTTCCTGAGCAACTTCTTCTCTTTTTTTCTCAGTGTCCAATGTACCCAGAGAAGGGATGTGGTGATTTTATGCCATTGATTTGATCTCACTGCTTAGATGCTCATATGAAGACATTACCTTTTCCAGATCCATGACCATCTTGTCTTTGGATTGTATCTTCATTCGAATTTGAGCCTTATCATTCTGTGTGTAGACCCAGTCCTTCCTAGGCAGAGTGTCAGGAGCCTGTGGGTATATGCTTGACCATTCCAAAATATTATCCAAATCACTAGAGGCCTCCTTTAGCTATGTATTCCTCTATTTATTTTCCTCTTGTGCTTTCATTAATGGAGCAACTGTTTGTTTTATTGTGAACATCTCTTCGTATACCTATTTCATAGTGGCTTCTAAAGTGCCTAACTCCCTTTGAATGGTGAGTGGCAAGTCATTGGCTTGGGTGCTTGTGAGCTGTAGCCTCTGGACTTCTTCTTCTAGTCCCTTCTTATCTTGTTCAACCTGACCTGCTCTCTTCTTAGAAGTTTTCATCCTGTTTTGTAAAGAGAGAATCTCTCTGCTCATTCTAATAACATTTTCCTCTATGGCCACTACAAAGGCGGTACCAGTTGATGTAATCATTATTGAATTGGTCATGGTATCCAAGACTATATCCTTTTCTATTGTGGCTACAAGAGGTGTGCCAGCGTTACGTTATATACATCTTCTCTTTTCTTACCTGATATTGTGTGTGAGCTAGCCATAGGTTAGCCTTCTCAGGTCTAAGACTTCATCTTCCTGTTCCTTGGAGGTGCTAAGTTCCAAAAGAGTAAAACACACATTGGTTATAGGGGTTGTCTGAGGCACCTCGATGTGTGGCAGCTCTGTCTATCTCCCTATTTTTCGAGGAGGTGTCTTGCTGCTTTTTTCTTCCTTGGAGGAATCTTCCTTTGATTTCTGACTTTCTTCCTCCTTCCTCCTTTTCTTAGCTTCCACTTCATCCTTCTTTTATTTTAACTGGCATTCAACTTCTACTTTCTCCTATTTTTGTTTAAACTAGCACTCATCTTCTTTCTTTTCCTGCACTTCCTTTAGCTTGCACTCAACCTCTTTCTGCTCTTCCTCTTCTTTCCTCTTTTATTCCTCATCCTCTTTTTTCCTGCGGGCTTCTTCTGCCTTCTTCTTTTTTTGCTCTTCCTTCAGTTGTTTCTTTTTCTTGTCCTCTTCTTTCTGTTGTGCTAGGGCATCTTGGGTCCTTTTGAGTTCTTCTTCTTTCGCCTTCTCCTCAGATTCTTGTTGTGCCTTAGCTAATTTTTCTCTTCGCTCCTGTTGATGTTTAGAAATACTACCGCCTGTATCATTCCTTAGTTTCTTGGCTTTGGAAGATGAGGCTCCTCCTAGCTTGGATCCTTTCTTCTAAATTTTGATTATCTTATTCCTCTTGATCATTCAATTCTTTTGGAGCAGCCTCCCTGTCCTTGTTGTACTAGTTCTTGATTCAATATTTGGCTAGGAATTCCACATGCTGGAAATTCCATTTGAATCTGGCCCATTTGCAATGCACAGGGATGATTATTTCAGGATCACATGTCCGGTGTGATACGGGCGACAAATTAAAACCCTCAGTTTCCTCAGCCTCTTCTTCTACTTCTCTGAAATCTCTGACCATGTAAGCATCGATAGTATGTGGGAGATTTGGCCATGGTTTTTTCTTGCCCTTGATGAGAACCTTAGAAAACTCGCTCGTCATCTGGTAACACACTTCTTGTAAGAGAATTTTATCTGTGATGAACTGAGGTAGCACATGGGGTGCCTTGTACGAACCGAAAACCCTGATAAAAGTACTATCTATAGTAGGAAACCAACTGGCCACTTGGGTTATTTTCTCCATGGCTCACCTAGACATGCCTGGGCAATATTTTCCAAATAATATTCCATAGAGCATAGGGATGAAGTTATGTGAGATCAACTCTATATATTTCTTGTACTTAGAGGCATAGAATACCTGAAAGTATTTTTGGATTGGCCCATCACGCTCTACATCCTAGTTATGCGACCATCCAGTAAATTTACATCTCATGCATGTTGCGTCCAACAGATAGGAGCCCATATAGAATTTGGATGCACACCCTTCATCGGGTGCTTGCGCTGATGGTATGTTTGACCAGAGGGCTACTACTATTAGGTTGGCCCAGTTAAATTAGGTGCCATATGTGGTAACAACGTACATGAGGGAAACCCAAGTACCATTGAAGGTGGTAGCATTATGTCGGCCATACATCTTACATAACATTGCCGCCACCAAGTTGTAGAATTTCTTGAGGCCTGCTGTTTTATATTCCTGATCCTTCTTGAACTTGAACTTTTCCAGGTCCTCTCACCATCCCCTTAAGGTCTCAAGTATGGAGACTACATGAGTAGTAGCCCATTTAGCATTGAAGGTCTGTTCCCAGGTCAGAAGTGTATAGTAAACCTCTGCATCCTACACTTTCAGATTTGAAAATGACTTTCCTAAATGATCTTGAATGACCTAGATTCTGGAGTCGACCTTTTACGAGATCCATTCGATCATCTCTGTGTATGGGAAAATGGGTGGATGGTATCTTGCATAGTGTAATTTAGACTCTTGACCTGAACATACACCTACCGGTCTAAGAGGTCTTCAAGAAATTCAGGCTTTGTGAACTCTTGGTATACCTGATACCAACTCATGATATCTCCTTTCTCAAACACGCAAGCAATGTCTCCATAGATAGGGGGAGGGGAAGGAGGCATCCCTTCTTCTAAAATTTCTACTTCAAGACTCTTGCCTCTTTTTCACATTTTCGGGGGCCCCATATTGCTTGAAGCCGAAGATATAGACACACACTTGAGCTCGGCTTTGATGTTCCCTAGCATATTCATGAAACAGTTCCATGATAAGACAGATGACATAATTATAGATACTTAGGATGCTGCTACTTCTGCTTAACTATGATTCAGGGAAATGGGTATAATTACGACTTGGCGACCTTGCAACTAGGTCACTAGGTCGTTAAGTCACACGTGTTGAAAAATTCAAAGAAATGTGACCTGGCGACTTGTGACCAGGTTGTTGGGTCGCTAGTGTTGGTGTCTCATGTTTTGATAGTTTGGAAAATCAAAAGACAAGGCAACATCATAACCAATATTTAGAGTTCTAGGATCTAGTCCTCCTGTTCTCATAGAGGGATCTCTCAAATTGTTTGTTTTAGCAAAGGTTTATCTTGTGTGCTTTGGATATTGGTTTTTAGACTAGTTATTAAGTGCAGGTGTTTGATTGTTTGTTTGGTTGAATTGATATAGAAAAATATGAAAGGTCTAGGAAAGGTAGGTAGAAAGAGGAAGTATTAGCTTCATTGGGCAATGGAGTCAAAGAGAGGTCATGAAAGACTTATCAATGGATATGGGATATCAGAGGGAAAATATAACTAGGCCGCAGGATCCTTTGGTTTTGCAATGAGATGGAAATCAATGATTTGGAAAGAGAAATTTAATTCTCAACAAAGGGAATTTGAAAACACAATTTGAACAATAAAGAGCTATTTGATAGACAGGGCTAACCATGAATTCTACAAATCACACTTTTAAGAAAATAATGACTTCAAAAAAACTTTTAAAATGAAATCTAAGATTTGGGGAACACCCTATTTCCTCAAAGATTTTATCTCAAATGACTTAAAAAACATAAAGGTTTCACCGATAATTATGGTCATAGAAGAGGGAACACCTAAATACATCTATGATCACAACTATAAAGACCTTTAAGCCAACTGTTCAGGCGAGGAAAAGGGGAAATATCATAACATAACTACTTGGCTTACTGTAAACAAGAAAAATTCAAAGGGATACTTCAATAACAGCCTTTAAGTGGCAGCAAACAAGTAGGGAAAACCATAAATCATGCTGAAACCAACTACTCGAGCTATTAAGGAAATAAACAAGCTTGAAGACTAAAGAGAGAGATTAAAGACTCTAAAATACTTCAGTAGAATAAAACATGAAACAGGGAAGGATGAACAGGTCTAAGGTGCTTCCAGGAGTCATTTCTTAGCCTAAAACTTTCAACCTACTGTAGTAAGAAATTATGGAACAAAATGAACATAGGAGAAAATATGAACAGTTCAGAAATACTTCACCAATAGCCAAGCTCATGGATCCAATGATAGAGCCTTATCAAGAATAAGCATGCAACAACATCCTCAAGGCTTCCAAGACTTCAATTTCTTCTTCAACTTCAACAAACTATGTATTATTTCAGAGAGTTTCAGTATTAGAACTAGTGATCAACCAACCAAGCAACCAACCCCTTTCTCATCTTCTCCAGTAGTATTTATAGAAGAATGAGGAGGTGAGATCTGATAAAAGATCTCCAGAGATAATTAATACAGTTTTAATGGCTTCTCGGCCTTTGGGGGGCTCGATGAAGAAGTTTACAAGTGTTCTATCTCTATTGATGTTTTTCATTTAAGATTAAGCTCAAATGGGAGCTCTTATTGACTTTTGAGGCTCTGTGTTATGTTAAAGTAACTCTTCTGGTATTTTGTCATTAATTTTATTTGCAGAATTAACTCTCTGGCTGTGCTGAGGCAAATGTTTGATCTTGATCAAAAACTCCGGCCTTTATTTGAATGCTTTGAGGCACAGGTGGCACTGTGGTAGCTGGGAGGAATCAATTTTCCTCAGATGTGGCAGTGGAGGCCTTTCTGTCTGATAAACACTTATGATTTTCTTTAAACTGTGTTTTAATTTGGAGAATTAGGCTTTTGATAATCAATCTTAGCCGTAATCCCCACAGATCTATCTTCAATCTCCTGTTCTGGTGCATTTCTGTCTTCGACAATGATACTCTTCGTTTGTGATTTATTCACTGTGTTTTTTTTGATGTGCAGTGCTGCACAGGGCTCGTGAGGAATCAATGCCTTTGAATCATTGACAAGACATGGAAATTTAACCCATGGATGGCTTCCTTTTAATAAATCAAAGGTGTGAGAATCATCATTCCCAGCCTTTGGCCCTTTTTTCAATATAATGGAAAAACCATTTAATCACCCTTTCTCAAATAACATACCTCGGACTTCAAAACTCTCGATAAAGCAAGCTGCATAAACCATTTTGGGTCACAAAAGAAGCCCGCTGACATCAGGGTGTTTGTGACCTGAAATTTTTATCAATTCCGCCTTATAAAGCTCCCCAGGTCCAGATTGTGGCCTGCTGATGTCAGCCCAAGTGTGACCCGAAATTTTATTAAATCTGCCTTATAAATCTCCCCGGGTCTGGATTGGGGCCTGCTGATGTCAACCCAAGTGTGACCCAAAATTTTTATTAAATCTTCCTTATAAAGCTCCCCAGGTCTGTATTGGGGCCTGCTGATGTCAGCCCAAGTGTAATTTTATTAAATCCACCTTATAAAGCTCCCCGAGTCCGGATTGGGGCCTGCTGATGTGTATGCTGACAAGGCGTTGGGTACCACCGGTTCTGCGGGACCGCCGACTGCTGTCGTGGCAATGGGGACCAGGATGATATATGAAAACCCAAAAATTCAATATAATACAAAGTTTTAATGCTTCGGGGGTGGGATTTATATTTATAATATGGCTTGGCGCCTGTTTGCAGGGCCATTGTCTATATGAAATGCAATATGATCGGGGGATATAATACACAGGGCTAATCGGCATCCGAGTTTTTGTTTAAACGTAAAAAATGCACTCTGTGAATTGGTCCAATGCGAAAAGCACTTGGGACCCTTAGCACTTGGTTCCAGTGCTGGGGCACATGGAGGGGAAATGGTTTTAAGACTTAGCCCAAGGGGGCTTAAGTCTGTGGTAAAAAAAAACTTATTTTTTATGAATTTTTTCAAGTTTTCAATGGGTTTTGGGGGTTTTGGTAGACTTAAAAAATGAGTTTTAAACATGGAAAATGATTTTCATGAATGGAAGAAGGGGGATCATGAAAAATAGAGGATTTTTATGGAGGGAAAGGGGAGAAAAATGGAGGTTGGTTTTTCAAATGAGGAAAGGGAAAAAAGGTGATTTTGCAGTAGTCCTTCCTCATGAAATCAGGAAGAATTTCCAAGTACACAAAAGGGATAGTAGTGAAGATCTGGATAGAGGCAGGAGGCCTTCAAGAATATTCAAGATATAACACTTTTTTCAATAAAATTTGTTCCTTGAAGGCTCCAAAAAATGATTTAGCCACCTTTTTTTATAATAAATTTCATAGGTGGCTAACAATGGCTCCACTTGGGGATGGTGCCTTCTTGAAGGCATCAAGAACTTCAGACTTGCATTCTCTGGGAGGCTGATTAGTGCCACATCCATTGGGTTGCTTTTATTTCCTTGAATGATCTTATTTTGCTCTGAAAACATATTAGTAGCCATAAAAACAATGGATCTTTCATCAACAAGTTGTCTACCTACCCAATCCTGCAGATCTAACATTTTTTCTTCTTTAGAGTGCACTTGGATTGGAAAATTCTTTTACAACATTTTATTCTTTTGAAAGTAGGAAATCTAATCTATTTCTACTTCTTATTTCTCCATGGACTCATATTAAACAGTTGAGCCCATATGATTCTCTACCTAATCTACTATCTGTTGGGATTAAACTGTCCAACAAATTTTATTCACTAAATCCTACAACAGAAATTTAAAATCATACAAGTCAGGATTGAACAGTATAACTTGTTGCTGATCTATGGCATAAAAAACAAGTTGCACATAGATCTTATTTTGCAGAAAATTAAAACAAAATGGAAGGCTTAGGATCTGAAATTTCAAAGCTTTTCCTTCATATTTTTTACAGCTCTATTTTGACTTTTGTTTGAGCTGTCTTTCCTTTGTCAACTGGTTCGAATTTTGAGCTAATTGGAACAAGATTTACATCTTTTTTGACTCAAAATTTGAAACAGATTTGAATCATTCTCTTTCGAAACTTAGGTTCAGATTTTGAACATATTTGAACCTTTAATTTCTATCCTAAACTAACTACTGATAAGCCAAGATTTAGACAGTTTGGCAAATTGAATTCACTATCCTATCAGCAGAAGTGTGTTATTTAGGAGTGGCATTTGAGCTTGCACACTTTCAGATTTGTTTCTCTTTTTGGTATGGGGCTATACCTTTATTGTTTTTACAATCGTCCCTGTTTTCTCCTTTCTATTGTTTTTTGTATTTTTATTTTATAACTTTGAATGCAACATTCAGACTATGATATTTACAATGAAAATAAAATTCTTTGAAACTCATGATTATTGGCAGAAGTAATGTTTTAGCATTCTTCCATTGACAGGACCTCCATACAGATCTTCTCCATTTAATTCTTTCAAGAAAAATGCATTGTGACCCCTCTCAGCATGAACAATATAGGGACCTTTGCTCAAGTTCTCAAACTTGCCATGTTTTCCTTTCTCTTCTCTCCTTGAATCCCATTTAAGAACAAAATTTCCAACCTGGAAATTTTTTTCCCTAGTCCTCTTGTCAAATAGCTTCTTCATGTTTTCTTGAACTAACTGTGTTCTTTCATAGACTTGTTCTCTGGCCTGCTGTAAATGGATAGTTTGATTGACTCTCCTTTGCATATCATTCTCTTCAGCCTGTAATTCTTGAAGGAGCTTCATGACTCGCACTCCTAATGAGGTGGGAAAGACTACATCCATGCCATAGACTAGTTGATAGGGGGACATATTTATTGACTTCTTTGTAGTTAACCTATCAGCCCATAAGGGATGAACCAGCTTACTATGCTATGATTTATGATTCTGTTCCAACAGTTTTTTGATGATATTGATGAGGCTCTTGTTGGAGCATTCATCTAATCCATTTCCTTGGGGATAGTAAGTAGTGGAATGGCCCAAGTTTATGTGGTATTTGTAACAGAAATCAACCATCTTCTTGGATTTAAAAGCAGCAGCATTATCTGTTATGATTTTTTTGGGACAACCAAATCTGGATAAGATATTGTTTCAAGGAATTTGATAATAACAGAGTCATTATAATTCCTGGAAGGTATAGCCTCTATCCACTTTGTAAAAAAGTCAGTTTTCGTGAGGATCCACTTATTTTGAGCTGAGGAGGATGGGTGAATTTCCCCAATGAAGTCTAAACCCCATTTTTGAAAAGGTGCCTCAACTTTGATAGGATGTAAAGGTAAGGGAAGAAATTTTATTTTGCCATCAAAAATTTGGCACTTATGGCAAGACATGGCCAACTTCTGAGTGTCTAGGAAAAGGGTAGGCCAATAGTAACCAAATCTAAGAATTTTGTTCGTTGTGGCTTTCCAGTAGAGGTGTCCTCCACATTCTCCATCATGCAACTCATGTGTGATTTTCCCTGCATCATCTTCAAGTAAGCATTTAAGAAAAATTCCAACAACATTTTTCCAATATAATACCCCATCTAACATGCAAAAACTCAAAGCTTTTTGTTTCAAAAATCTAGCTTTAGTCTTGGACAAAGAAGGAGGGGCATTCAAATATAAAAGCACATAAATAATGTCAGTATACCAAGGAGAATTCAGAAATGTATCTTCGATAAAAGGAGCAGTGGATTCTTCTATTTCTTCGAACACATCTACCATATTCATGTCTAGTGCTTGGAAGTTAGACTTAGCCATAAGTTTTTCTAATCCCTGCCCTTTAACTAGTTTGGTGGGCCTGAATTTTAAGTCATACTCAAGAATGGTTGCAATTCATTTTCCCCTTTTACCATCAGGGTCTTGACTTAGAATGTCCTTGAAAACAATATGTGTAACAAAAGCAATTATGTGAGAGTGTAAAATATAGACTCTAAAGTCCTTTAAAGCTTTCACTAATGCTAAGGCTTGCTTCTCCATTATGTTATATTTGAGAGGAATATCTCTTAAGGCCCTACTAAATAAGGATATTGGTTTTTCTTGCCCCAAAACATTCTTTTGAAGTAACACTGCAGCTATTGTATGTTCAGAGGCAAAAGAAAAGATATAAAAGTCTTTGGTGAAATTTGGACTAATCAGGACTCGTGTTTAAGAGATTGTTTGACCAGTTTGAATGATTGTTTAGCTGGTAAAATCAATTTTACACCTACATCCTTTTTTAGCATGCTGGTAATGTTTTTTCATAGCTCATCAAGGTTTGGGATGAACCTCCTCAGAAAATTAATCTTTCCAATGAAAGATTGTAATTGTTTGAGGCTTCTTGGATGGCTAATTTGTAATATGCCATATATCCTTGTGGGGTCTATCTTGATTCCCTCTTCTGAAATTATATGGCCAAGAATTTTACCTTCTTGGAGACCAAAGAGTGTTTTCTTGGGATTCAATGACAAGCCAAATTTCCTACACTTCTCAAAAAATTTCCTCAAGTGAATCAAATGTTCTTCATCAGTTTTTGAGAATACGGTTATGTCATCAAGGTAAATGATTATAAAATAGCCAATATATTTGGAAAATGCTATGTCCATGGCCCTTTGGAAGGTTACCCCTGCATTCATTAATCCCAAAGGAATTTTCACATACATAAAGGTGCCCCAAGGTGTGGTAAAAGCAGTTTTAATTTGATCACTTGGGAGCACTAACACCTGGTTGTAAGCCGAGAACCCATATAAGAGGGATATCCTTTTTGACCCAAGTACCCTTTGAAGGATATGGTCCATCTTGGGTAAGGGGTAGTTGTCTTTTAAAGATGCTCTATTTAAATTTCTAAAGTCAATACAGAGCCTGATTTCCCCTGTTTTCTTTCTAACAGAAACTAAGTTTGATACCCATTCTGAATATCTAATGGGTACTATGATCCCAACATTATGCATTTTTTCAATTTCTGCCTTAACTAAAGGTAGTAAGAGAGGGTTTATTCTCCTTAGCTTTTGTTTGAAAGGATTTTTATTTTCTTTAAGAGGGATTTTGTGCTGAATAATGCTGGTATCATATGATTTCAAGTCTATGTATCCCCAAGAAAAAACATCTCTAAACTCTTTGAACAGCTCTATGTATTGCAATTTTATGTGAGCCGGGAGAGTGCTGGATAGTTTAATCATATTGGGTTCTGCTAGACTGCCTATGTTATGCTCTTCTACATTCATTTCTACAGGCTCCATTCTTGGTTCTTTGGCTACATCATTAAAATCAAAAAGGTGATCTAAAGGTGTGAGACCTCTTGAAATTTTATCATTTTTTCATTGTAAAACTTCCAAGTCTTCTTGGTTTGCGTTTTCAATTATCTCTGCTTCAAAAGGATTCTCATAATGATTTATATCAGCATTATATGTCATTTCAACTTCTGGGATTTGTTCAATATACAAACAGTTTTCTTTATGGCTAGTTTCTGATATTGGTATGTCAAAATCGTTCTTTGATTTTAAGAAATCATCTATGTGTCTGTCAGTGTCAAACACTTGCCAATGATCTTCGTTATCAGGCACAACAGGCCTGCGTTTTACCTTTACACTGAGGTGTTCATTTATCTTAGGTATTTGGCAATTGATGGCACTGAAAGCGAGTTCATTTTCTAGATGATTTAGTGCTCCTGGAATGAAAATAAGTTCATACTTTTCAAAGGTTGTCAATAGATCGAGGGCAGCGTTCCGATATTACCTAAGCCTTGGATTTCTTGCTGATTATTCTCCTTTGATTTGTCTTATGATAAGTTCAAAATCTCCTAAGATCAATATCCTTTGGGCTTCTAACTGTTTAAGCAATTGTAAGCCTAAGAGAAGTGCTTCATACTCAGCAATATTGTTAGTGCATGGGAAATCTAATTTATATGAAAAACTTTGATTCATATTTTGAATCCAAACACCTACCCCTACACTTGTTTTATTACAAGATCCATCGAATTTTATTGTCCAAAGTACATTTGCTTCATTTCCATTTTCTTGTTGCTATTGGTTTTCAATGTTTTGAATTTGATTCAAGGGAATTTTTTATTGTCCTAGTGAATAGATTGGGTCTATCTTTTCCTTTTCTTGTTGAGTGAATTCATCTTTGTTACATAAGATAAAGGAATCTAAACTTGATTGAATAGAATAGATTGGAGATTTTTTTGGTTTTTCTATGTTGCTCACCATGTACTTCATGTGAGATTCCATGTATAGTCTTTTGTTTTGGTTAAAAATGGGGATGGTGGCATAAGACATGTCCATTTGAAGGTTTCCCTGAAGTTTGGCTCCCCATGATCTTGATAAGAGCATTCCATACTTAGGGGGAATGTCAGCTACATCTATGTCCATCACTAGACTCTTGGCAAGAATTTGAGCTAAATTAACACATAAATATTTGATTAAACCTAAACATTTGACTTTGCTTCAGTCAAAGGAATACAAATATTTGTATGGTTTAGTAATTTCTAAGCCTAAGCTTTCCATCACTACCTTGGGCATTAGATTGTGTGAAGCTCTAGAATCTAACATGGCATTATGTAATATTTTCTCATGTATGTTCAAACTAACATAGAAGGGAGGGACAGTCCCTTCCTGGTATTTTCCTTCCACCTCTAGACCAAACAACAGCTCAGGTTTGTCATATGTCAAGTTTAAGGTGTCAGTATCATTTCCTAAATTCAAAGCTTTTAAAACTTGATTTTTGTACACTTCTTGGGTTACTAGTTCAGCTAGGGGAATGGTAATTTTTATCTTGGCAATCTCTCCCTCAAGGTTGAAAGGAAAATTTGATTTGTTGATATTTACATCTATCTTTTCAATTGAGTTCTTTTCAGCAATTTTGATTTGCTGAACCTTGTTTGGACTGGTAATTGGGATAGTTTCGTTAGGACCACTAGCAAAAGTGCTAGGAGTACTCTATTCAACATTTGGCTGGCTATTTTTATCTTTGTTTAAATCTGGTTCTTTAGCCAAAATGATGGGTTTGTCTGTTGTCTTCTTAGGCTGGCGTTTTTCGTTTTTCTTGATAGCAGTATTAGTGTTCTTATCCTTTGACTTATCTATGTTCCCCTTGCTCCTAAGATCGTATTGTTTGTGCACCTCCATGATTACATTTTCAAACCCCAATCTATAGTCATCAGAATCTTCATATGTGTTTGTATTTTGATCATAACAGAAAAAACCTTGTTCTTCTTTAGTGAGGAAAACATCATCTCCACTGTCTGATCCAATCAAGTTTACATGAGATTCTCCCAACCTTTCCAACTCCCTATCTTCCTCATATTGATCTACATAGTTTTGTTGGAAGGGAGGTCTAATCTGTTGGTCAATTTCTTTTTGCTTATCTTGATTGTTTTCCCTTCTATAATTCTAATTTCTATTTCAGTTTTGGTTATTTTGAGGTTCTCTTGGTGGCACTCTCTCATTCAAATTGATATTTTCAAGCATCCTCTCCATCACCTTCACTATGTTGTCAATTTTTGTGTCAGAAGTTGAGGTTGAGGGTAGTATTTCATCTTTATAAGTTACCCTCTTCTCTAATCTCAACCTATTTATTTTCTCAATTATGTTTGCTTCTACGCTCACAACTCCTTTTTTCATGTCTTCTAAGGTTAAGTAATCCCTCTCCCTTAACTGATAAGTCATTTCAGCATCAAGGCCTTCGGGATACCTTACCAAGGCCATGCTTTGAGGAGGCTTCATGTGAGGTGGAAGAACATTGTAAACACTATTGAACCTAGTGGAGTAGTCATGAACACTCTCTCCTTGATTTCTCTTGAGACTGCTATACTCTGCTAGTATTTGGAGAGGGTTCTTTTTGAGTTCCCATTTGTTGATGAATGTTTGATGCAAGGCATGGATATCATTTATGCTATTGGGAGGTAGGTTTTTAAACCATTTCTTGAAATCTCCTCCTAAACTTTGGGCGAAGATACTCATCTTCACAGTTTCTTCTTCTATCTCCATGTAATCGAATGCATCCTCCATCCTATCTACATGATGTTGAGCTATTGTAGACTCTTTTCCAGTGAAGTGAGGGATTTTGGATTGGTAATCATTTGGTAAGGGAAGTAGAGGTTGCGGTAACACTAATGGGGCATACCATGTTGCCATGGCTAGAAATAAGGGTGGATTTAAAAGAGAGAAAATGGGCTGAACTGGTGTGTTTTTCACAATGGTAGTATGGATTGGAGTGGAAGAAACACTCGGGCCAACAAACTGATTTTGAGCAGACTTGTTATGGGAAAGGCTAAAGTGATGAAGAAGATGGGAATTAAGGGGAGTGGAAGGTGAGGCTTCCCTACTGAAAATTTGTTGCAAATCTGAAATGTCAAGGTCAGCGTGGTTTAAAACACCTTGAGATCTAGTTCCAAATATGTTCTCTATATGATGTAAATCAAAGTGTGAACCCTCTAAGCGAACAAGGTTTTCAGGGATAGAATTTGTTCTTAAGAGGCTCCTATTAGCAACTGATTTTCCAGAGTTAGAATTCTGCCATAGAATTCTCTCTGGATTGTCAACGATTAAAGGAGGATTTGGGTCTGGATGGGATCTAGTGTTGATCCTATGTGAAGCCGGACTGTTTTTCAAAAATGAGAGAGGTCAAAGTTTTAAGGACTGTTTTTTGGGAGTTTTTCCTCTCAGGATGTCTTATCTAGTATCGTACTAGGCTTCGAAACTTCTTCAAGGCTGGTTAACACAGTCCTAAAGAGATTTTGGGACCTAGATGAGTAATAGGCCTAATGGGGCTAATGGAGTCACCAGGTGGAAACTATTTAGCTTCTATGAAGGTAAAAAATTGGATGGTTCCACCACCACATTTATTATGAAGCCAAACTGAAATGTTTGGGTTTTTATGAGTTATTTCGGTCTTATAGGTTATGAGAGTGTCCTAAATCTGACTTAACACTTAGCTAAGGTGTCAAGACATACAAAGTTCACTCTTATGGCTTGGTAACTGATTCCTTCAAGGTTTGATAAGATTCCATGAGAATCCTAAGGGTTACTTAGTTTGTCACTAGTTTGAAAAGGTCCTATCATAATTACTGTTATGCTTGGTAGTGCTTGAAGAAGGTTACTTATGTTATACTAGACAGGGAGTATTTAATTTTAAAGATTTTACTCAGTGTCCCACCGTGATTGCCATTATGTTGGTGTCCCATGTTTTGATATTTTGGCAAATCAAAAGACAAGGCAACATCAGAACTAATATTCAGAGTTCTAGGATCTAGTCCTCCTATTCTCAGAGAGGGATCTCTCAAATTATTTGTTTTGGCAAAGGTTTTTCTTATGTGCTTTGGATATTGGTTTTTAGACTAGTTATTAAGTGCATGTGTTTGATTGTTTGGTTGGTTGAATTGATACAGTAGAATATGAAAGGTCTAGGAAAGGTAGGTAGAAAGAGGAAGTATTAGCTTCGTTGGGCAATGGAGTCAAAGAGAGGTCATGACAGACTTATCAATGGATATGGGATATCAGAGGGAAAATCTAACTAGGCCGTAGGATCCTTTTGTTTTGGAATGAGATGGACATCAATGATTTGGAAAGAGAAATTTAATTCTCGACAAAGGGAATTTGAAAACACAATTTGAACAATAAAGATATATTTGATAGACAGGGCTAACCATGAATTCTACAAATCACACGTTTAAGCAAATAATGACTTCAAAACAAATTTTAAAATGAAACCTAAGATTCGGGGAACACCCTATTTCCTCAAATATTTTATCTCAAATGACTTAGAAAACATAAAAGTTTCACTGATAATTATGGTCATAGAAGAGGGAACACCTAAATACATTTATGATCACAACTATAAAGATCTTTAAGCCAACTATTCAGGCGAGGACAAGGGGCAATATCAGGACAGACCTCCTTGGCTCACTGTAAACAAGGAAACTTCAAAGGGAGACTTCAATAACAACCTTTAAGTGGTGGCAAACAAGCAGGGAAAACCATAAATCATGCTGAAACCAACTACTCGAGCTATTAAGGAAATAAACAAGCTTGAAGACTAAAGAGAGAGATTAAAGACTCTAAAATACTTTAGCAGAAGAAAACATGAAATAGTGAAGGACGAACAGGTCTAAGGTGCTTCCAGGAGTCATTTCTTAGCCTAAAAATTTCAACCTACTGTATTAAGAAATTATGGAACAAAATGAAAACAGGAGAAAACATGAACAGTTCAGAAATACTTCACCAACAGCCAAGCTCATGGATCCAATGATAGAACCTTCTCAAGAATAAGCATGCAACAACATCCTCAAGGCTTCCAAGACTTCAATTTCTTCTTCAACTTCAACAAACTATGTATTATTTCAGCGAGTTTCAGTATTACAACTAGTGATCAACCAACCAAGAAACCAACCCCTTTCTCATCTTCTCCAGTAGTATTTATATAATAATGAGGAGGTGAGATCTGATAAAAGATCTCCAGAGATAATTAATACAGTCTTAATGGCTTCTCGGCCTTTGGGGGGCTCGATGAAGAAGTTTATAGGTGTTCTATATGCATTGATGTTTTTAATTTAATATTAAGCTCAAATGGGAGCTCTTATTGACTTTTGAGGCTCTATGTTATGTTAAAGTAACTCTGTTGATATTTTATCATTAATTTTATTTGCAAAATTAACTCTCTGGTTGCGCTGAGGCAAATTTTTGATCTTGATCAATAACTCCGACCTCTGTTTCAATGCTTTGAGGCACATGTGGCACTGTGGTAGCTAAGAGGAATCAATTTGCCTTAGATGTGGCGGTGGAGGCTTTTCTATTTGATAAACACTTATGATTTTCTTTAAGCTGTGTTTTAATTTGGAGGATTAGGCTTTTGATAATCAATCTTAGCCGTAATCCCCACAGATCTGTCTTCAATCTCCTGTTCTGGTGCATTTATGTCTTCGACATTGAAGTTGAAGATCTCGAAGGATAAGAGGAAAGGGGGTGTGGATCCCTTGGAGTTTGCATTCACGACATTCAAGATAGACTGGGGACTCGCAGCAGGTTGGGAAGATGTGGTACTCACGAGTTTGGATGTCGGTGGGTTGGAAAATGATTTGATGATAAGATATCGCTGATTAGAAATGTGAGTGAGTTTGTAGAGGGAAATTTTGGCCCATGTCTTCTTCATGTCTTCGATAATGTTACACCCATAATTTGGGTGTGAGATAGGTTCGATGGAGGCTTTCGAAGAACTTGATGATGATCTAGCCTTTTGGTTCACTCGGGCATCGATTGGGGTAGATTTTTCTAGAGTTATGGTTTGGTTCTCTTTTTTGGGTGGCAATATTTTCTGTAAGAAAGCTTTTATATTCTCCTCTAAAGATTGTTTTGGGAACGGGCCTCTGCTCCTCAAGCTATAGTTTTGAGGGGGTTTTTATTTAGAGTCGTCGGCCAAGTTTATTTCAGTTTTGGGAGGGGGTCTTTCCCTATGGACCACCTCGAAGGGAAGGACAGTGGACCCCATATCCTCATCCAAGGGAGTGGCTTCCTCATTTTATGAAATAGCCTCCTCCTCTAAATCCCCTGGGGTCTGATCTTCTAAAAGTTGATTCACCATGGAAATCATGCTATTTATCCATTGGGGCAAGTTTTATCCAAGTGGGAGGCTTGATGGAAAGAGCAGAAATAATCTTTGTCGATTTATTCAACATTGAGGCCAGCACTTGAGTTTGACCGAGGCTGATTAATGGTGGGGCTATTCTTTCTAAAGAAAGGATTTTGTGTGTTTGTACCTGAGGTAGAGTCATTGTTTTTCCTCTTTAGATTGGAGACTTATTTTGTTAACAACTTGAGAGACTTTGTGATACTTTCGAAGTCAAAGGGGTCTTTGTCTTTGTCTTCGGACTTATGAGTTGAGGATTGGGATCTCTTCGTGGCCGGATTTGGATCATCCCAGTCATCACGGTCAATGGATCCTATGGATAGCATGTCCTTTTCAACAGCAAGGGCGGTGGTGTAATTTGTTGCTAGGGTAGCTCTAGCTTTGCGTTTTATGAACACGGCAATATCCCGAGGGAGAGCCCTTGTGTAGTAATCAATGGTGATGGAATCATATAGGGCCTTGTTCGTAGGGAATTTGTTCAATATAGTAGTGAAGCATTGATTGAAGTCTTTGACTTTATCCTTCTTCTAGAATTTCAAAGTACTAGAGCATGGAAGGAGTCTTGTCTTCCGAAAAATTCTGGAGGAAGGTGTGGCAAAATTTCTCCCAGGAAGAAATAAAAGCAACAGGGAGAGAACGGTACCATGTAGCAGCCTTATTTTCTAAGGTATGAGGGAAAATCCAACATGCTATGCCATCAGACTACACTCTCATCATTTACAAGGCCAAGTAGAAGTTTCTTATGTGATCTTCGACTAGCGTACCCTTCTCAAGGTCAAACTTAGGGAGGTGCTTCTTAGGGTGTCGAGGCATGTCATGGAGGGGACCGTGGAGGCATAGGGGAGACTGTGCCATCCAAGATAGTGGCTGCACACACCTAGCCTTCTAGACCAAGAGGCTTCACCCTCATGGTGCGAGTGCATGTCTTGATTTCTCCCAAGGTTTCCTACATTCCTAATATTTCTCCAGTTATAAAGGGAGGGAAATCTATTTTGGTTTATCTTGGGGTGGGGGTGGCCCATGTTTTGTACTTTTCCATGGCCTTTGTCTCCCCAACCCCTGTTTCCCTAGCCCTTCCCGGTTTCTCCTCCAGGCCAGTTATTTGCTTGAGTGTCATCATTCAAAGGTTGGTCGAGTTTAGGGCCAGTGTTAGATTGGGTTTCAGTAATTCTAGGGCCGCCTCCTTCAATCCCTCTAGGACTTTCGGGGGGCTCTGTTGAATTACACTCGACCGCATCTACCTAATCTTCAATCGTAATACCTATCAGTTGAGGTATGGAATTGACCAAGACCCCCTGCCGATTTTGATGAGTTGTGGGAGTACACGGGTTGGTTAGGGAACCAGTGGATGGGAATTTTTTCAAGCCTCTAATGAGGTCACGAGCGAACGAGCATAGGGCCCTCAGCTATTCTGCGGTGATCTCATAATAAGGGGGTTCATCCTCTAGGGAATTTTTAGGGGGTGGAGGACCGGTATTTTCATACATGATCTCCCCTTGCGAGGTTTGCAATGGGATGTTACTTGTGTGCTAGGATCCTACCATTCAAGCCCTCCTCCTAGTGCCAAATCTGTTGAAGGGAATAAATGGCCAGCCAATAGTAAGGGATCTCCCTAGTAAAAAGTCATAATTGGACTCTAAATCGTTCGTGATAGGGATCCTGTCCAGGGTGTGGGTTCGGCAACCACTTAATTTTCCTTTTCTCAGACACAAACAAGCCCTAAAGACCTATGAACACATGATTATTGGATAATACAAGACAAATGGTTGTTGAGTCACAATGAACATGTTAGCCCCCTTATAAATTTTGGGCAGAAGCAAAGTAGGGGGCTAGATTGTTTTTGAGCCTTCAAGGAATGCATCTCCCCTGAAGACACACCATCCTTGAAGTCTCCTATGCCTCTGCCCTTGATAAATTTCCCTCTGTGGAACTCTCCATGTTGCCCCTTTATTTCCTTTTGCAAAATCCCCTTTCCTTCCCAATCTTTCCCCAAATCCCCCTTTAAATCCTACCCTTGCCCTTTGTTTCCTCAAAATTCCCCTCTATCTCTTTACCGTTGTCCTCCTTAGGCCTAAAAATGCATTAAAAGGGTTAAAACTCTAGTTTTGGACCATATAATAGGCCTTGGCCCCTTCTCCGATAGGCTCCACACCTTTTCCTCCCACAGAACCTAGTGTTGTGACCAAAGCACCAGCCCGAAGGCGCTTATCCCATATGTTTGTCGGGTGTTTTCTCAACCGTTGATCCATATAGATCGAACGACGATCGTTCAAACCCACGGCACTCGATATTCACCCGTTCAAACCACTGATCGTGCCATCTCCATCCATTCACTGCTAGATCAATGGTTCGGAGTGTATCTGCCACTGTGGTCCCTGCCGCGCGCCATACCATAAAACAACTCGGTTTTCATCGCACCGCCTTCGGGCGGTAGGCAGTATTCCCTCATCGGCCAGCGATTCCATACACCTTTCGATGTGTGAATTTTGTATGGAAGCAAAATCGCCCTCCCATCGCACGTTAACATTCAGCATGGGACGCGTAGCGATATTCATACGAGTCCTCAGATCTGCCTCTGCCCATCGAACGATCATCGCTCGACGAAGCTGCGTGGGGTTTAAACCATAATCTCTGTAACCTGGGCCCCCTGTTCATCGCCCTCCGCTTTGCATTCGACCGTCGATCTCCTCTGTGATCCGACGGCCCAGTTTGGTCTTCCCGCTGTTGACTCTTCTGCTATCGACCGGTCCCGCCACATCACCTCCACATGCCTAATCGTACATCCGCCTGTCCCGTTACACATATTCATTAAAAGGTCAGAGATTCAATGGTTTTTCATTAATTTTTCCTTTCGTGCCACCTTCTGACTGTAGTCTTCATCGTTCCACCTCACTACAGGTCTTCCACGATATTTTCGCCATCTAACTAGTCTGCATGGTCAGTCTAGCCACCCCCGTTGTGTCCACCACCTCCATTGTTTTCTTAGCATGTTTTCGTATTTTGCAGGGTTCCGAAGAAGAAAAAAACTGCCATGGTATATATGTACTTATTTAATGGCGTGTTTCACAGACAGAGAGTTGGACTTGGAAGTTGGTGTTACGGGGAAATGTCAGGAAAGGCGGCTATAGTATAAATTATATCAAAGGACAGAGTTTGAAACTTCACAAGCCCTATCGAGCTCCATCAAAGCTCAGATCTTACAGGATCGAGACATTTATGGAGTGGTGGGAAAAAACTAGCTTATGATCAAGGATTTCAGCATTCATAATTGAAGGCTTTGAGCCTTAACACAACATTTCAGAAGCAAAGCACCAGATCAATGATCCCACAGATCACGCAAAGGTACAATGGCAGAATGTTTTTCCTCTATAAAGGAAAGAGCGCCCATGCAGTGCTCAATCTATGCCGTGTTCTAGAGAGATTTTCTACCCTAAAACAGCCCCAGTACTATCAAAGCATTTACTTCATCAGTATGGCATATTTCTTTATCATTTCTTTACCTATTGTTTATTCACCAATAGCACCACATAGTACTGCAGTTAGAACACATTGGAGTCATATCAGAATAATCTGCAGTCTGAAAAGGATCATTCGTTCACCCACAGAACACCAAGATTAATGCACAGGATTTATACAGAATGCGCTTCGGCCCTCTTTCTTTTCAGAAGTTTGATACTACATTTAGTTCTCCACCTACCTCCTCTACTCCTCCGGAGCTATAAATTCATGAAGAACTCATTGTAGTGGTTGATCAGCTATCAAAGAACTGAAAGTAGTTTCTTTTGAGACACATTCACTGTGTAAAGATTGTAATATAGGTTGAAGGAGATGTTTTCAGACTGAGTATTCAGCTATTGGAAATATTGTACTTGATTGGTATTGTTATTTAATATGACAAGCACATTTATTTGGATCCTGATCTGGAGCAGCGGTGATGTTTTCCTATCTCCGTGTTTACATTCATTTCATATCGTTTCTACTGGCTTGCATCATAATATTGGCATAGGATTTACCCTTGTTAGGTACCCTATGTTTCTGCTCTCCTTGCCATTTATGTTTCTCTTCTGAATGTATTATCTAAGAAATTATTTCAGTTAGTTTAACCAGTGTAGTGGATGTTTTTTCTTGCTCCCTGATGTATGAATTAAATGAATTCAATTCTTAGATGTTTCTTGTTATAGATTCAGTTGGAAGATTTGGGAACACTGGGGATTAGGGTTAGCCCTATCCACTAGGATCCTTGTGTGACCTGCTGGTCTATAACTTGGTGCTTTGAGTCTGTGTTATCTCTTCCCCTCCTACTTTCCACATCACATAATTATCTTGAAGATCCTAAGTTTCATATGACCAGCCCAATTGAAAGCCTACCTATTGAGTAGCAAGCAAATCCTTTCCTGAATCCATTGCCCAATGGTTTTGAGTATTTCCTGGAATATTTCACCCCTGCCTTATCCCTCTTTGCTCATCTTGGCCTCTCATTGAACCCTTCATTCCTGATAACCAGCAACCAAAACAAACAATTAAACAAACAAACCCTGAGCTTTATAACTAGCCTAGAATCATAACATATGAGCCTCATAGACATAAACCTTTGCTCATATAGAGAGATCCCTCTCTGGACCTAGGAGGGCTAGATCCTGAGGTCTGAAAATGGTTCTGATGTTGTATCATCTTTTGGTCTTGCTAATCTAGCCAAAACATGGGAACCCCAACATAATGGCGACTCCACTAGGGAGTACTGAGTGCATTGCATCTTAAACATCCTTAGGCATTCAAAAACCTACAATCTCTGGTTAGGTTGGTAGTTAAACATTCCTACTCTCACATCAACCTCTATACCATTTTTGGTGTTTTCCCATACTCTTGGACAGAGTCTGGAAAGGGCCAGGTAGCCTCCGGATCTCACACTCTTTCAGAGGTGACATATCTGGTAAATGCCCTCCCATTCAATCTTTGGTTATAATTTTCTGTGTGTGAGGATATCCTTTAAAAGGGACATCTCAAGAGCACTATGGTGGACAGTGTACCCTCCAGATAACACCCAAAACCCTCCACCTGGCCACTCCAATATTCCATAAACATTTCAAAGGCTCCACCGGTGATCAGTAGGCCTGCTGATTATCTTGGTTCACATTAGACTCCACTGGAATACCAGCCCCCATAAAAACATCAACCACAGTAGAAGTAACAAGTAGGGTTAAGCTGCTTGGTCAGAAACAACATTCTAGCTTCTAGAACCATTCATACAAGAGCCTACCCTAACCCAGACCCACCTGAAATAGTTGAGAATCCTGAGAGCATCCTCAAGGGAGCTCATACACCTAAAAGATCAACTATTTCCAGACACATCCATAGAGCTAATTCTGTACCAGAAGACTTTACAGCTCTATCACACTTTCACCTTGACCTAGACCTACCTAACAACTTATCTAGAACTAGGTCATTCAGTAGCTCAGATCAGCTAGACCCCAAGCTTCCTGATTCACCGCGGCAAAGTGGTAGACACCTTGGGAATAGACAGACCCCTCCATCTACGCCTCCTGATTTACATTTCATACAAAACTTGGGGCTCGATCACCCTAGGTCTGCTCATCAGTCTTCTGTTGGTCATAATATCCCTGTAATCCATATACCTGTTGCCCAAGCCCCTTCGGCTCATCAAAATATCGTTATGGAAGCCTGGTATGCACCTCTGGTTTTACCCCAGCCTCTAATACCCTTACCGAATGATTATCAGTCTAAGATTCCACACTTCACTGCGAAGGAGTCCATCACAGCCCAACAACATATAGATAAGATGGATGATTTTTTTGACTACATGGAAATTGATGATGATACAGTCAAAATTAGAGTCTTTTCCCAAAGCTTAGGGGGCGATGTGAGGAAATGGTTTAAAGGCCTACCTCCAGATAGCATCAATGATCTTTCGGCCTTATATTAGACTTTCATAAAAAAATGGGAACTAGGGTGAATCCCCGCCAACTCCTAGCAAAATACATGACTCTTAAAAGAAACGTAGGAGAGAGCGTTCACGATTACACAACAAGGTTCAATAGAATTTATAATGCTTTCCCTCCACATATGAAACCTCCACAAGGCATGGCCCTAGAAAAATATCCTGAAGGCTTTGATGCTGACATGGCCTATGAGCTTAGGGATAAGCAATACAACACATTGGAGGACATGCAGAAAGGAGCAGTGAATATAGAAGAAAATCTGATTGAAAAAAGAGCAAGATTGAAATCTGAGAGAAGGGTAACATATAGGGATGAAAATGTAGCTTCCACATCCGACCAAAATTATGATAAGCTGTCTAAGAATGTGGAAAGGTTACAACAAATGATGGAAAAAATGGTGGTCATAGCCAGTAACCAGAATAGGAACCAAAACTAGGACCAAAACTTTAGAAGAAACAATAACACTCCCAACAGACAAAGAGAATCAGACCAACAGGTTATTCCCCCATTCCAAGAGAATTTTCTTAATGAAGATGAGGGAATCATAGAAGATTCTGAGGGAAACACAATTAATATGTTTGAAACAAAAGATTCAATCCATAACTGTTATTCAGAAGAAGACTAGCCTTCACCCTCTGGTTGGGAGGAGGAATGGTTGGAAACTAAAGATTACAGATTAGGATTTGAAAATGCCATGATGCAGGTCAGAGAATAGTATGAACTTAGAAGAAAAAAGAGTCAAGAAACTGCCAAACCCAAAGCTTCTGAGACTAACATAAAAAAGATGCCTGCGAAAACTTCTAAAGCAACTGTTGAAACCAACAAATCAGCAGCTAAGAGTTCTGGAGAGAATAGAGAAAAATACAACCAAAACACTAGTGCACGAGGTAAAGCAGCTAGCAGCACTAGCACTGCAGTTAGTGCTCCTGATAAAATTGTCACAAACATTATACATAATGAGAATCATCCCACTGATTCAGCCACTAAGGCAGTGGAAAATAAAACAGAGATGAGCATTCCCAAGAGTCAGTCCACTTTCAATTTGGAAAGTGAGATTGCAAGAATTAAAATCTCTGTCCCACTTTCTGAGCTGGCCACTCAGGATGTATATAAAGGCCAAATTTTGAAGGCTCTGAACCTTAGAGAAAATGGTGACTCTGTCAATTTGAATGATAATCAGCCCGCCCTCCTGTTTGGACCTAAGATAGAGGGGAAATTTCAGGAAGGGGTAATTCCTCCTTTCTATATCAGCCTCAACATTCATGACAAGATCCTACATAATGCAATGCATGACTCTGGAGCATCTCACAACCTAATGCCTAAAGTAGTTATGGAAAGACTAGGTCTAGAGATAACTAGACCCTACAAAGATTTGTACTCTTTTGACTCTAGCAGAGTAAAATACCTAGGCCTGATCAAAGACTTGTGTGTGATATTAACTCAAATCCCACCTAAATGCATGGTCATGGATGTTGTGGTGGCAGATGTGCCACCCAAGTATGGCATGCTACTATCAAGATCATGGGGAGCCAAGATGCAGGGTACAATTCAGATGGATGGTTCATATGCCACAATCCCAATCTTTGGCCAACTTAGAAAACTGTATAGGGAGACACAGATGAAATTCCTAGTCAGTAGCCCCGAAAAACCAGAAAATTCACCTGTTTATTCTGTACACACAGACCTTGAATCCTTCATCTTTTGTAATGATGCATCCTTGGAAGGTTCAAAGTCCCAAAACAAAGATACAAATGGAGAGGCAGAAGCTATTGATTTTAACATAATGGCTGCTTTGGATTTAGAGGACAACGAAGAAGAAAATCGCAATGAAACCTATAGGATATGTGGTGGAGACCTAACCCCGAGTGAACAAGAAACAGAGTGTAAACAGCCATCTAGCTAGACCCCTGAGACTCATACATTTCAAAAGGAACAAAGCGATCCACAGCCTAGTATAGACCCTATAACGCAACATAATGGCGAAAACAGCCACAGGGAAAAGAATGACACCAAAACCAAGAGTGAACCCCTGTGGGTGATGAACTTTGATGGGTCATGCCCCAAGAGAACTGTCAGAGTAGGGGTATGGTTACAAAATATATAAAATGACTATGCTGAGAGCCATGCCTATAGTCTACATTTAAAATGCACGAATAACGTCGCTGAATACGAGGCTTTGATCCTAGGTCTAAATTTGTTGATGAAATTAAGAGCCCGTAAGATAGCCGTGCAGGGAGATTCTGAGCTGGTGATAAAATAGGTAAACAGGGAATACACAGCAAAACATCCTAGGCTGAGACCATATAGGAATGACACCATGGATCTACTGAAAACGTTTGTGGAATAAAAATTAGTGTTCGTTCCTAGGAGTCAAAATGTCATTGCAAATGGATTAGCTTGCCTAGCCAGTTCCTACCCCAAGACTCCCAGAGACCAACAGATCATCATTCAGACCAAATTTAGACCTCCTTTGCCGGATAACGAAAAATATTGGCAGGTTTTTGAAGGTGACAAACAGATCGAAGATTTTCTGGTAGGCAGAAACGAGTTTGAATTTTCTGATTTAGACTCCAAATCTGATAGTAGATGCCTAAGTGAAGAATCCTCAGATGAGGAAGAAACACCCTGTAACATAGAAATAAATTCTTTAGATGAATAGACTAGAAATCCAGGCCACAAAAGTGAAAATGCAGATAGTGAAGAGGTAGAGGTGCTGCAGGCCAAAGATAAGAATATACCCAGAGGCCTGGCACCCTTAGAGGACCTTTTTGACTTTGATGATGTGGCAAAAAAACCCACTATAGAACATGCAGACTCTGTTGTGGAAGAATGCAACATAGGCAATGAAGATAAGCCCAAAATTATTAAACTGGCTAAGTCTTCCTGCAGACATGAAGAATAAATACATTGACCTTTTCAAGGAATTCATTGATGTGTTTTCATGGAGCTATGAGGACTTAAAGGCCTATGATACAAATATCATCCAGAACAAAATACCCTTGAAAGAAAATCATAAGCCCTTTAGGAAAAAACTTCGCAAAATCAATCCTAAACAATTGCCTGCAGTAGAGAAGGAGATCAAGAAGATGTATGAAGTAGGTATAATTGTGCCTGTAAGGTTCTCTGACTGGGTATCAAACTTAGTGGTTGTGAGGAAGAAGACAGGAGAAATCATATTTTGTATAGACTTTAGGAATCTTAACAGAGCCTCACTCAAAGACAATTACCCTTTTCCTAAAATGGAACATATTACCCTGCTAGATGGTTTCTCCGAATATAACCAATTCTTAGTAATTCCAGAAGACAACTCAAAACGGCCTTTACCACTCCATGGGGTACCTTTATGTATGTAAAGATGCCTTTTGGATTGATGAACATTGGTGCAACCTTCCAAAGGGTGATGGACATAGCATTTTTAGATGAGATAGTTCACTTCATTGTTATCTACTTGGATGACATAACAATCTTCTCTAAAACTGAAGAAGAACACCTGAAACATCTGAGGAAAGTATTCAAAAAGTGTAGAAGGTTTGGTCTGTCCCTGAATCCCAAAAAGACTGTTTTTGGGCTACAGGAGGGTAAACTCCTTGGCCACATTATATCTGAGAAGGGAATAAGGATAGACCCATAGCGAGTTGAGGGAATACTACAGATCACACACCCCAGAAACATCAAGGAATTACAGTCTTTCATTGGGAATATTAACTTACTTAGGAGGTTTATTCCAAATCTGGCTGAACACCTTAGGAACATGACTAACATTCTGAAGAAAGGTGCAGGAGTTAAATGGATTGTAGGAGCTAAGAAATCTTTTGAATCAGTGAAACTTGCACTTACCCAAGCTCCCGTCATAATCAGCCCAGATTTCTCCAAAGATTTCCTAATTTTTTCATTTGCCTCTGAGCACACAATGGTTGCAGTTTTGCTGCAGAAAAACATGGAGGGAATGGAACAACCAATTGCCTTCTTTAGCAAAGCACTTAGAGATGCACCCTTGAAATACAACATCATGGAGAAACAAGCCTATGCTATGATTAAGGCCTTGAAAGACTTCAGGGTGTACATACTACATTCTCACACCGTATCTTATGTGCCCAACATCATAGTCAAAGATATACTGTCCCAAGACCCAGATGGTAAAAGGGGCAAATGGATAATCGTGATCTTAGAGTATGACCTTGAGATAAAACCCACCAAACTCATTAAAGGTCAGGGCTTAGCTAAGTTAATGGTTGAATAAAACCTACAAGCCCTAGACATTAACATGATAAGTACCTTGGATGAGCAACAAGAATTGCCTGATCTCACTGTCGAGGAAAAAATTTAGAGCTCTCCTTGGTATTCCGACATTTTGTATGTGCTTACACACCTCAATGCCCCTCCCATATTATCAAAGACCAAGGCCAGATTCTTAAAGCTAAAAACCAGAAATTACTACATTGTGAATGAAAACTTATACTGGAAGAATCCTAATGGCCTATTTCTTAAATGTTTGCCTAAGAATGAGGCAGAGAGGGTTAAACAAGAATTTCATGCTAGAGAATGTGGAGGCCATCTGAGTTGGAAAGCCACTGCAAACAAAATACTCAGAGCTGGCTACTATTGGCCCACGCTCTTTAATGATGTCCATAAAATGATAGTTGTCTGCCACAAATTCTAGATCTTTGAAGGTAAAAGAAAACTCCTCCCTTTACCCCTACAACCCATCACTGTTGAAGGTCCCTTTATGCAATGGGGCCTATATTTCATAGGGGAAATTCACCCTGCTTCTTCTGCTCAACACAAATGGATCCTAATAGCCACAGATTATTTCACTAAGTGGATAGAGGTCGTGCCCACTAGGAATGCCACAAATTCAGTCATCATTAGTTTCCTAGAAAGTCACATCCTCTCTCGGTTTGGCTGCCCAAGGAAAATAATCACTGATATTGCTACTGCTTTCGGATCCAAAAAGATGGTTTATTTTTGTCACAAGTACCAAATAGTACTTGGTCATTCAACTACCTATTACCCTCAAGGTAATGGATTAGATGAATCATCAAAAAAGAGCCTAGTGACCATCATTAAGAAGTTGTTGGAAGAGAACAAAAATTCATGGCATAACAAGCTAGTACATGCTTTGTGGGATGACAGGCTTACAACAAAGAAGTCCATTGGCATGTCACCATTCCAGCTAGTCTATGGTATGGAAGCAGTATTCCCTACCAGCCTTGGGATACCAGTGATCAAGCTGGTCCAAGAGATCCAAACAGAAGAAGACAGCATGGTGAGGAGAATAAACCAAACAATCCATCTTCAGAAAACAAGTGAAGAAGTCTACAACAGAGCAGTGAAATTTCAGGAGAGCATAAAGAAATTGTTTGACAAAAGAACCAAAGCTGTTGATTTCAAAGTTGGAGATAAGGTTCTGAAGTGGGATTCAAGAAGATAGGATAAAGGAAAGCACAACAAATTTGACAATTTTTGGCAAGGTCCATACCTCATTTAGGCCACTGTGGGTCCCAATGCTTTCTTCTTACAAGAATTAGATGGCACCGAGCTGTTTGGGGGTCCTATCAATGGCAGGATTCTCAAACATTACTTCTGCTAATTTACAATTTCCAGTTTCCATTGTACATACCATTGCAGTTTTTATTTCCAAGTAAAGGAGGAAAAAATGCTTCAAAAAAGAAAAACAGAGGAAAGGGAGAGGTTTCGGCATGCTTAAAACATGAACCTCTGATGTGCAAAAGATTGGCTCTAATAAGCTCAAAACCTGAGCCAAAGAAATTCAAGTAGCTGGTCCTAACATGCCCAAAGTTTGGACCAGCAAAGGAAAAAGGGAGAATCAACTCTAACATGCTCAAAACTAGAGCTGAAATGAAGAAAAGGAAGTGACTCTAACATGCTCAAAAATTGAGTCACAAAAAGAAAGAAGGATACTACAAGTTCCAGATCTCAAGCCTTCACAGTTTGTTTTCAGTTTTCTGAAAATTTTGTCCATGTGCAACTGTATTTATGCCTTGGACCCACAGCAAGTCAGACAGTCTAATCCTGGCTTGACTGTTTTTCAATTTCTTATCTTAGAATGTAGAGAAGAAATCTGCTGGAAAATTTAATCCCAGCAGATATTAGACTAGGTAGAGAAACATATGAGACCAACTGTCTAATTTGGTATCATGGAGTAATAAGTGTAGATTTAGAATAGGTTTATTTTCTGTTTGAAAAAATAAATCTTGTAAAGGGTCCGCTAGCTCAAGTGCACCCTAGAAGAAGAAAAAATGCTAGAATGTAGTATGGGTATGTAGTTTGTTGGAGAAAATTTTTTGCTGATGTAATGTTTTCATATTGTGGCAGCTGATCTAAGGAAAGAATGGATGTGTAAAGCAGCAGGCAACTGGCCTTCTCCAAATATCTATTCTCTGAATTATTGACTTCTTCAAGAATAAGCCATCCCCATGTGGAGCCACTATTAGCCCCCTATAAATTTTGGGCTAAAGCAAAGTAGGGGGCTAGATTGTTTTTGAGCCTTCAAGGAATGCATCTCCCCTAAAGACACATCATCCTTGAAGTCTCCTATGCCTCTGCCCTTGATAAATTTCTCTCTGTGGAACTCTCCATGTTGCCCCTTTCTTCCCCTTTGCAAAATCCCCTTTCCTTCCCAATCTTTCCCCAAATCCCCCTTTAAATCCTACCCTTGCCCTTTGTTTCCTCAAAATTCCCCTCTAGCACTTTACCGTTACCCTCCTTAGGCCTCAAAATGCATTAAAAAGGGTTAAAATTCCACTTTCAGACCATATAATAGGCCCCGGCCCCTTCTCCGCTAGCCTCCGCACCTTTTCCTCCCATAGAACCCAATGTTGTGACCAAAGCGCTAGCCCGAAGGCGCTTATCCCATATGTTTGTGAGGCGTTTTCTCAACCGTTGATCCATATATATCGAATGGTGATTGTTCAAACCCGTGGCGCTCGAGATTCACCCGTTCAAACCACTGATCGCGCCATCGCCATCCATTCACTACCAGATCAATGGTTTGGAGTGTATCCACCACTGTGGTCCCTGCCACGCACCATACCATAAAACAGCCTGGTTTTCATCGCACCGCCTTCGGGCGGTAGGCAGTATTCCCTAATCGACCAGCAATTCCATACACCTTTCGACACGTGGCTTCTGTATAGTGGCAAAACCGCCCTCCCATCGTGCATTAACATTCGGCATGGGATGCGAAGTGATATTCATACGAGCCGTCAGATCTGCCTCTGCCCATCCAATGATCATCGCTTGAAGAAGCTGCACGGGGCTTAAACCATAATCTCCATACCCTGGGCCCCCCATTCATCACCCTCTGCTGTGCGTTCGACCATCAATCTCCTCTAAGATCCGACGATCCAGTTTGGTCTTCCCGCTGTTGACTCTTCCGCTGTCGACTGGTCCCGCCACGTCACCTCCACGTGCCTCACCGTACGTCTGCCCATCCTGTTACACATATTCATTCAAAGGTCAGAGATTCAATGGTTTTTCATTCATTTTTCCTTCCATGCCACCTTATGACTGTAGTATTCATCGTTCCACCTCACTACAGGTCTTCCACAATATTTTCTCCATCTAACCAGTCTGCATGGTTAGTCTAGCCACCCCCATTGCGTCCACCACCTCCATTGTTTTCTTAGCATGTTTTCGTATTTTACAGGGTTCTGAAGAGGCGGAAAACCGCCATGGTATATATGTACTTCTTTAATGGCGTGTTGCGTAGACAGAGAGTTGGAATTGGAAGCTGGTGTTACGGGGAAATGTCAGGAAAGGCGGCTGCAGTATAAATTCTATCAAAGGACGAAGTTTAAAACTTCGCAAGCCCTATCCAGCGCCATCAAAGCCCAGATCTTGCAGGATCGAGACATTTATGGAGCAGTGGGAAAAAACTAGCTTATGGTCAAGGATTTCAGCATTCAGAATTGAAGGCTTTGAGCCTTAACATAGCATTTCAGAAGCAAAGCACCAGATCAATGATCCCACAGATCACGCAAAGGTACATCGGCAGAATGCTTTTCCTCTATAAAGGACATAGCGCCCATGCAGTGCTCAATCTATGTCGTGTTCTAGAGATATTTTCTACCCCGAAACAACCCCAGTACTATCAGAGCATTTACTTCATCAGTATGGTAGATTTCTTTATCATTTCTTTACCTATTGTTTATTCACCAATAGCACCACACAGTACTATAGTCAGAACACATTGGAGTCATATCAGAGCAATCCGTAGTCTGAAAAGGATCATTCGTTCACCCAAAGAACACCAGAGATTAATGCACAGGATTTATATAGAATGGGCTTCGGCCCTCTTTCTTTTCAGAAGTTTGATACTGCATTTATTTCTCCACCTACCTCCTCTACTCCTCCGGAGCTATAAATTCATGAAGAACTCATTGTAGTGGTTGATCAGTTATCAGAGAACTGAAAGTAGTTTCTTTTGAGACACAGTCACTGTGTAAAGATGGTAAGATAGGTTCAAGGAGATGTTTTCAGACTGAGTATTCATCTACTGGAAATATTGTACTTGATTGGTATTGTTATTTAACATGACAAGCACATTTCTTTGGATCCTGATCTGAAGCAGCAGTGATGTTTTCCTATCTCTGTGTTTACATTCATTTCATTTCATTTCTACTGGCTTGCATCAGAATATTGGCATAGGATTTACCCTTGTTAGGTACCCTATGTTTCTACTCTCCTTGCCATTTATGTTTCTTTTCTGAATGTATTATCTAAGAAATGATTTCAGTTAGTTTAACCAGTGTAGTGGACGTTTTTGCCTGCTCCCTGATGTATGAATTAAATGAATTCAATTCTTAGATGTTTCTTGTTATAGATTCAGTTGGAATATTTGGGAACACTGGGGATTAGGGTTAGCCCTATCCACTAGGATCCTTGTGCAACCTGCTGGTTTGTAACTTGGTGCTTTGAGTCTGTGTTATCTCCTCCCCTCCTAATTTCCACATCACATAACCATCTTGAAGATCCTAAGTTTCAGATGACCAGCCCAATTGAAAGCCTACCAATTGAGTAGCAATAAAATCCTTTCCTGACTCCATTTCCCAATGGTTTTGAGCATTTTTTGGAATATTTCACCCCCGCCTTATCCCTCTTTGCTCATCCTAGCCTTACATTGAACCCTTCATTCCTGATAACCAGCAACCAAAACAAACAATCAAATAAACAAACCCTTAGATTTATAACTAGCCTAGAATCATAACATTTGAGGCTCATAGACAAAAACCTTTGCTCATATAGAGAGATCCCTCTCTGGACCCAGGAGGGCTAGATCCTGAGGTCTGAAAGTGGTTTTTATGTTGTCTCATCTTTTGGTCTTTCTAATCTGGCCAAAACATGGGAACCCCAACAGAACATAAAAAACTACAAATAACAAGATGAGTTAAAGCATGTAGCCAAATGAAATGTTGTTAGCAGCATATCATTAGGGTCATGCTTGTAGAAGCTATTCAAACCACATAAGAAATAGTTCTTTATGGTCAAAACACCATTCACTTCCTTAAGTGTTCTCAAAGATAAGATAAATGTTAATAACGAAGTTTCTAACATTTCCTAATTAAATAACCTTACATCATTAACACATTACGTGATTTGAACATATAAATGATATAAGGAGAGAATGCAGATTAGTTAATCATAAAAGATATCAGATACATGAGACAAAAATATTCATAGTTTTAACACATGAGCCCTCATCAAATCAAAGAATCGAATCAAAACATGTGTTTGTATTCATCCTTAGAAATGTGTATTCAATGCTATAAAATTCTCTTTGCTCCTTTGGAGTCCAAAAAAAATATCCTTTACAATTCCCCAGAGGGAGTATTTATAGAAAAAAATCGACCCTTGGGTGTCCCTGAATTTTTGCATCCCTGACTTTTGACATACTCTGTGACCTCAGGGACATTTTTGACTTACGACCCAAAACTCCTGATGCGACCTGCGACCCTTTGGCTATTGCAACCTGCGACTTCCCTCTTGTTGCGACCTGTGACTTGTGCCTCTTCCTTGGTCAAGGAAGCAACTGTGTGATTGCGAGGTCTGATACATATACTTGTAGCTGATCTTTGAGGTACTTTTTCCATGCTAGGTAATTTGCATCAACCAAAGTTACCTGGGGAGTATCTTCTTTCATTCTATGGAATCATTCAAGAGCATCTGGGATCAAGGTGTGCCTTCTCACTGTGATTTGATTTGATAATGAAGCTAGTTTGGTGTAGATTCGGATTAGAGTGACGATAAATTGTATGATATTTTCCTGTGAAACTGGGAGATCCTGAGAGGTAGCTTCTTGTCTCATGGGTTTCAGGAATGTTTGAATGTCCTGAGAAACTTCTTCTCTTTTTTTCTCAGTTTCCAATGTACCTAGAGAAGGGATGTGGTGAGTTCCTACCATTGAGTCTATCTTGCTTATTATATGCTCATATGAAGACATTACCTTCTCTAGATCCTTGACTAGCTTGTCTTTGGACTGTATCTTCATTCAAATCTGAACCTTATCATTCTGTGTGCAGACCCAGTCCTTCCTAGGCAGAGTGTCAGGATCTTGTGGGTATATGCTGGACCATTCCAGCATATTATCCAAAGTAGTAGAGGCCTCCTTCAGTTGTGCAGTCCTCCATTTAGTTTCCACTTGTGCTTTCAGTAATGGAGCGACTGTCTATTTTATTGTGAACATATCTTCGTATACCTATTTCATAGTGGCTTCTAAAGTGCCTACATCCCTTTGAATGGTGAGTAGAAAGTCATTAGCTTGGGTGCTTGTGAGCTATAGCCTCTGGAATTCTTCTTCCAGTCCCTTCTTATCCTATTCAGCCTGAGCAGCTCTCTGCTTAGAATTTTGCAGCTTGTTTTCTAAAGAGAGGATCTCTCTGCTCATTCTGCTAACGTTTTCCTCTATGGCCACTACAAAGGGGGTACTAGCTTATTCAATCATAATTGGATTGGTCCTGGTATCCAAGACTATATCACTTTTAGTTGTGGCCGCGAGAGGTGTGCGAGGATTCCGTGCTAGACATATTATATTTTCTTACCTAATATTGTGCATGAACTAGTCATAGGTTAGCCTTGTCAGGTCCAAGACTTCATCTTCCTGTTCCTCGGAGGTGCCAAGTTATGAAAGAGTAAACACACATTGCTCATAGGGGCTGTTTGAGGCACCTCGATGTGTGGCAGCTCTATTTGTTTCCCTGTTTCTAGAGGAGGTTTCTTGCTGCTTTCTTCTTCCTTGGAGGAATCTTCCTTTGATTTATGACTTTCTTCCTCCTTCCTCCTTTGCTCAGCTTCCACTTCATCCTTATTTTCTTTTCACTGGCATTTAGCTTCCGCTTTCTCCTATTTTTCTTTTAACTTCCACTCAACTTCTTTCTTTTTCTTCTCTTGCTTTAGCTTGCACTCAACCTCTTTGTGCTCTTCCTCTTCTTTCCTCTTATGTTCCTCTTCCTATTTTTTCCTGCAGGCTTCTTCTGCCTGATTTTTTTTTTCTCTTCCCTCAGTTGTTTCTTTTGCTTGTCCTCCTCTTTCTGTTGTACTAGGGCATCTTGGGTCCTTTTGAGTTCTTCTTCTTTCACCTTCCCCTCAGCTTCTCATTTTACCTTAGCTTCTTTCTCTCTTCACTCCTATTGCTGTTTAGAAATACTATCGCTTGTATTAGTCCTTGGTTTATTTTCTTTGGAAGATGAGGCTCCTCCTAGCACGTGGATCCTTTCTTCTAAGTTTGATTATATTATTCCTCTTAATCAATCGATTCTTATGGAGCAGCCTCCTTGACCTTGTTGTACCAGTTCTTGATTATATCTTTGGCTGGGCATTCCGTGTGCTCGAAATTCCATTTGAATTTTTCCTGTTTGCAATGCATGGGGATGATTCTTTCAGGATCATATGTTCGGTGTGATACGAGCGGAAAATGAAAACCTTTGGTTTCCTCAGCCTTTGATTCTAATTCTATGAAATATCTGACCATGTAGCCACTGATATTAAGTGGGAGAGTTGGCCATGGTTTTTTCTTGCCCTTGGTGAGAACCATGGAAAACCCGCTCGTCATCTGGTAACACACTTCTTGCAAGAGAAGTTTATCAGTGATGAACCGAGGTAGCACGTGTGGTGCCTTATATGAACCGAAAAACCCTAATAAAAGTACTATCTATAATGGGAAACTAGCTGGCCACTTGGGTTATTGTCTCCATGGCTCACCCAGACATGCACGGGCAATATTTTCTAAACAAATTTCCATAGAGCGCGGGGATGAATTTATGTGAGATCGAATCTATATCTTGCTTGTACTTAGAGGCCTAGAACACTTGCAACTCTTTTTGGATTGGCCTACCACACTCTGCATCCCAGTTATGCGACCATCCGGTAAATTTACATCTCGCGTATACTGCATCCAATAGATAGAAGGCCATATAGAATTCGGATGCACATCCTTCATCGTGTGCTTGCACTGATGATATGTTTCACCTGAGGGCTGCTAGTATTAGGCTGGACCATTTGAAGTGGGTGCCATATGTGGTAACAACGTAAATGAGGGAAAACCAGGTACCATTGAATTTGGTGGCATATTGTCAACCATACATCTTGCATAACATTGCCGCCACCAACTTGTAGAATTTCTTGAGGCCCACTGTTTTATATTCTTGATCCTTCCTGAAATTGAAATTTTATGGGTCCTCCCACCATCCCCTTAAGGTCTCGGGTATGGGGACTACATGAGTAGTATCCCATTCAATGTTGAAAGTATTTTTCTGGGTGGGAAGTGCATAGTAAACCTTTGCATCCTGCCCTTTCATATTTTCAAATGACTTTCCTGAATGATCTCGAATGGCCGAGATTCTAGAGTCGACCTTTTGCAAGATCCATTCGATCATCTTTGCGCATGGAAAAATGGGTGGATGGTGTTAGCCACCTGTTAGGAATCTGTAATTTATTAGCAAGATTGGCAGAGTCCAATTACAAAAGCAACATCGTTTCAACCAACTTTGGGATTCTAGGATCCAGCCCTCCTGAATCCAGAGAGGGATCTCTTTATGAATGAGTTTAAGATGTGATCTTTAATAGCTGAAATAATGATATTAGGCTAGTTATGAATAGCTTGGGTTTTGTTTGTTTTGGTTGGGCAAGGACATGATGAAGGTGAAGGCAGTTTCAAAATCAAGGGTGAAGGTGTCTGCAAATGAAGGAATGATTTGGCTGATAGAAAAGGCAAAGACAATTTTAACCCATTGGGCTATGGAGTCATAGGAGGATTTTAATTGGACAGCAAGGTTCAAGTAGGATCCATGGGGCAAGTCACTTATGTCAAAGGATCTCTTAAGGTGATTTTATGGAATGAAACATATAAGAAATGAAGGTATAGGGAAACATCCTAAGATCAAATAAGTTCTTTTAAACTATATTTCTTCAGCATGTACTTAAAGAAAAACATGAGAGTTTTTTGAGATCAGGTTAATACCATTAAACTAGCCTGCTTTGAAGTTCTTTTAGTTAGAAAACATTAAAATACAGTCGAACAACTTAAGATTAGGTGAGTGCCTTTAAACTACCCTACTTTCAGCATATTCAATAAGGAAAACATGGATAACAGTGACAAAGAGAAATTTAGATCAGGCGGATGCCTTTAAACCAGCCTACATTGATGTACTCTTCAAAGAGAACGTACAAATGAAGAAAACATAGACAATAAAGTTTTCAGTGAGAGTAGGGTACTGTAGAAAGTAAATCCTAGCTCTATAATTGCTGCTCTTTATCAGAGAAAATGAACAGAATGAAACATTAAGAAAAATAACAATTGACAGTGAGGAACACATCACAATTGACACAAATCAGGATCCCATAAATCAGTGGCTTGTATTTGATGTTCAAACCGGTTACAATCAGTAAGCCTGGCGGGTCTCTACAACTTCAAACTTCTCATATCAGCTTATGTATCTTTAAGTTGCAAATAGGGCATCAGTAGCTTTAGAATAACTATTACATGCATTCAAATGTCGAGAGACCAACATTTCATCATTGTTTAAAAAAGTATTTATAGAAGAATGAGAGGGTGGGAGGATTTTCCAGGGGTCAAGTATTATCAATTATGTAATAAATGCAATTCCTAGCCTTTGGGAACCAGGCAAGACATAAGGTAGGAATATAATCGTTTATTGCTCTGCTTCATAACTCTATTTGTGTCTTTAGAGGCCTAATGATTGGAAAGATCTACTTCTGGACTATTCTTTAACCTTTAAAATAGTTTTGCCGACAATTTAGAGATAAGATCCTCGATTAGTATTAATTGTTCAGCGGCCTTTGATTTTCTGTGAGGCTGTAGGTGCCTTTAGAAGCTGGAGAAGGTTAAATTAGCCTCTGTTTTGGCTTTGAAGTAACTCTGTAGCCATTCTTTGCATTGAAGTCCCCGCAGGAGTAACTCTTCGACTGCGTTTGAGACAAATATTTTAACCTGATCAATAAATTCGGCCTTGGATTGAATACTTTGAGGCACATGTGGCATTTCAGTAACTAGAGGGATCAATTTGCCTCAATTGTGGCGGTGGAAGCGCTCCTATCGATAAAATCCTTAAAATATTCTTTAAACTGTGTTTTAAATTGGGGATTAGGCTTTTGATAACCGTCTTAGCCGTAATTCTCGTAAAACTGTCTCTAATCCTTTGTTCTGATACATTTTGGTCTTCAGCATTGATACTCTTTGACTGTGCCCCTTTCATGGTGTTTTTGCTGGTGTGCAGGGTTGTGCAGGGTTTATAAGGCATCCATGCCTAAGAAAACATTGATGAAACGTGCATTCCCACCCTGTGGATGATTTCCTTTAACGAATCGAAGACGGGAGAGTCGTCACCCTCCGCCTCTGAATCTTCTTTGGAAATAACGAAATAATGATTTAAAACCCTGTAAAACACGAAAACTATTATAAAACCTACGTATATAGGTTAACTGCATTGGAGCGCGTGCGAGGAGATCGGAGCCGTTGGATGGCATCATCCAACGGTCAGGATTGATCGGGAGCGATCATGTAATGGGTGAAAGAAGGATTAAATCCGAGCTGTTGATCGTGTAGAGATCGAAAATCGAGATTGAACAAGGTAGTCAGAGGAGAAGGATGAATGTGAGTCGTCGATCGCGCAGAGATCGACGGTCGGGACTAGGCAATGGAAAGTCAAACAGAGAGATCGGGTGATGAATTGTGGGTTGTCGATCTGCAGATCAGATCGACGGCGGAGATTGATTTTCCATTGTACGATGGCCCAGTTATCGTACGTGCACCTTCGTTAACCATCGAGCAAATTCGGCGAGCGATCACCGTTGATTCAGTGGGCCTAGATCAGATGGTCCAAAGCGATATTGCTGGGCGTCCTGGTTCGAACGTTAACACGCGATGGATGGTGGTTTTGTAAAAAGTACAAGGGACGCGTGTCAAGCGATGTATGGAATCGCTGGCCATCGAGCAAAAACCACCCTCCGCTGAAGAGTGGTGCGATAAAAACCATGTGGTTTTGAAAAAATGGCTTATGGCTGGGGGGTCCACCGGGAGGCGCGCTCTACACAGTCGGATCCGTGGATTGAATTGACGGTCGAGATCTCTCCACATTTGCACGGGCGGGAAAAAATGTTAATTCGATGGTTTAACTAAATATCAAAGGTTTTTTAATGTTTTGGTCAAAATATTTATTTAAACCATATAAGCGCCCTACTGCTCAGCGCGCGGTCACGGCGCCAGGGTGTATGAGAGAAAAGGCTAGGGGCTAATCGCATATCGGGAGATCGGGTATGGACTTTTCAATCAACCCATTTGATTTATGCGATGCGATAAATGCCCCCAGAGTTTGGCGCTTGGTCCTAGGGTGTCGGCACATGATCGGAATTGGTTAAAAGCTTAGCCCAAGGGGCTTAAGCTTTATTAATAAAAAGAATATTTTCAATGGTTTTCAAAGGGTAATTGAGGGTTTCGATAGAGTTTTAAGAAGGTTTTTAAACTCTGCAAAGGAAATTTTATGAAGGGGAGATGAGGGAAATGGAAAACAGAGGAAAATGATGGAAAAATATGAAGGTTAGTTTCTGAGTGGGGGGAAGGGGAGTGAAGGGGATTTTGCAACAGTGTTTCTCATAGAATTTTGAGCAAATTTTTTTTTGGGCTTTGAAAATGGGAACAGCCACGAAGATTGAAACAAGGATATGATGTTTTCTAGAGGCTTCAAGAGATACACCTTTCTAGCAATGAAATTGCTTCTTGAAGGCTAAAAAAAGTTTTGGCCACCTTTTGACGTAACAAATTTTATAGGTGGCCAACAGTGGCTCCACTTGGGGATGGTGCCTTCTTGAAGGCATCAAGAACTTTAGACTTGCATTCTCTGGGAGGCTGATTAGTTGCCTCATCCATTGTACTTTCTTTGGGAGGCTGACCTGTTGCCTAATCTATTGGGCTGCTCTTCCTTTGCTAGGATGATCTTATGAAAACATATTAGCAACCATGAAAACAATGGATTGTCATCAATACAAATTTCTACCTACCCAATCCTACAGATCTAACATTTTTTCTTCATTTAGAGTGCACTTGGATTGGAAAACTCTTTTCAAAAAAATTTATTCTTTTGAAAGCAGGAAATCTAATCTATTTCTACTCCTTATTTCTCCATGGACTCAAATTAAACAGTTGAGCCCATATGATTCTCTACCTAATCTACTAATCTGGTACGATTAAATTGTCCAACAGATTTTATTCTCTAAATTCTAAAACAGAAATTTAAAAACAGTCAAGTTGAGATTAAACTGTTTCACTTGTTGTGATCTATGGCATGGGAAAAAAGCTGCACATAGACATTTATTTTGCAGAAAATTTAAAACAAAGTGGAAGGCTTTAAGATCTGAAAGTTTCTCATCATGGCCTTCTCTTTTCATAGCTCTATTTTGAATTGTTTGAGTTGTTCTTAATTTGTCCTTTGGTTCAGATTTTGAGCTAATTAGAACCAGATTTACATCATTTTGACCCAGCAAATAAAATAGATTTGAGTCATCTCTTTTGGGAAACTTAGGTTCAGGTTTTGAACATGTTTGAACCTTTAATTTCTATCCTAATCTATCTACTGATAAGCCAATATTAAACAGTTTGTCAAATCAAATTCACTACCCTATCAGCAGAAAATTTAAAACTAATTAGTAAATATTAGGCAGTTTGACTAACTAGAAGTGTGCTTTGTAGGAGTGGCATTTAAGCTTGCACACTTTCAAAATTTGTTTCTCTTTTTTGGTATGGGGCTATACCTTCCTTGTTTTCACAATCTGCCCTTTTTTCTTTTCTTTTTACTGTTTTTGTACTTTTTCTTTTATGAGACTAAACAAAGAAAATGGTATTTATAATGGAAATGAAAGCTTTAAAATCGAACTCAACAGTAGTAATGCTTAAGGACCCTGCCATTGACAGGACCCCCAAACAGATCTGTGCCATCTAACTCTTGTAGAAAAAAGGCATTAGGACCAATGGTGGACTGGATGATGTAAGGACCTTGCCACAAACTATCAAATTTACGATGTTTGCCCTTATCCTCTCTTTTGGAATCCCATTTGAGTACCTTATCTCCAATGTTGAAAACACAAGCCTTTGTTCTTTTGTCAAACAACTTTTTTATTTTTTCTTGCACCTTCTAAGCCCTATTGTAAACCTCTTCCCTAGTCTGCTGAAGATGTATTGTCTGACTAATTCTCCTAATCATGTTTTCTTCTTCTGACTGTATTTCTTGGATTAATTTTATTACTGGTACACCTAGGCTCGTAGGAAACACTGCATCTACTCCATAAACAAGCTGGTAAGGGGACATTCCAATGGAATTTTTTGTGGTCAATCTGTCTGCCCACAGAGCATGAACCAACTTGTTATGCCATGATTTTTTGTTCTCTTCAAGCAACTTCTTGATGATGGTCACCAAAATTTTATTTGATGATTCCGCCAGCCCATTACCTTGAGGGTAGTAAGCAGTAGAATGACTAAGTGTAATCTGATACCTGTGACAAAAATCAATCATCTTTTTGGAACAAAAAGCAGCAACATTATCAGTAATAATCTTCCTGGGGCATCCGAATCTAAACAAGATATGGTCTTCAAGTAATTTTATAATGACAGAATCTATGGCGTTCCTAGAAGGGATGGCTTCAATCCATTTGGTGAAGTAGTCAGTGGCTGTGAGAATCCATTTGTGTTGGGCAGATGAAGCAGGATGGATTTCCCCTATAAAATCTAGGCCCCACTGTTGAAAAGGATCTTCAACAGTGATAGGTTGTAATGGTAAAGGAAGAAGTTTTCTTTTGCCTTCAAAAATTTGGCATTTGTGACAGGCAACTATAATTTTATGGACATCCTGAAAAAGGGTGGGCCGTAATAGCCAGCTCTAAGGATTTTATTAGCTGTGGTTTTCCAGTAAAGATGGCCTCCACACTCTCCTTCATGGAATTCATGTTCGATCCTCTCTGCATCAACTTTAGGCAAACATTTAAGCAATAAACCATCAGCATTTTTCCAATATAAACATTCATTTAAAAAGCAATAGTTTCTAGCTTTCAACTTTAAAAACCTTGCCTTTTTTTTTGATAAATTAGGAGCATTAATATTTGCAAGCACATACAAGATATCAGTGTACCAAGGTGAGTTTTGAAACTGCTCTTCGATAGTGGGAGCAGGTAATTCTTCCTGTTCATCCAAGGCTCTACCATGTTAATGTCAAGGGCTTGTAGATTAGATTCAGCCATTAGCTGAGCTAGGCCTTGACCTTTAATAAGTTTGGTTGGTCTGATTTCCAAGTCATACTCTAATATAGCAGCAATCCATTTACCTCTCTTTCCATCTGGGTCTCATGACAAGATGTCTTTTACCACTATATTAGGTACATAGGCAATGATGTGGGAATGTAGAATATACACCCTGAATTCCTTTAAGGCCTTTACCAAATCATAGGCTTGTTTTTCCATTATGTTATATTTCAAGGGTGCATCCCTTAAAGCCTTGCTGAAAAAAGAAATGGGTTGTTCCTGTCCCTCTAGGTTTTTCTGTAACAGGACTGCAGCCACAGTATGCTCTGAGGCAAAGGAGAAAATAAGGAACTATTTTGAAAATTCTGGGCTGATTAGGACTGGTGCCTGGGTGAGTGCATATTTTACCAATTCGAAGGATTTTTTGGTTTCTACAGTCCACTTCACTCCCACTTCTTTTTTTAGCATATTATTCATGTTTCTAGGGAGCTCTGCTAAGTTAGGAATAAACCTCCTCAAGAAGTTAATCTTTCCAATAAAGGACTGCAATTCTTTTATGTTCCTTGGTTGGCTAATCTGTAGTATTCCCTCAACTCTATTTGGATCTATTTTAATCCCTTCTCCTGATATGATATGGCCAAGGAGTTTACCTTCCTGAAGGCCAAACACTGTCTTTTTGGGATTTAAAGATAACCCAAACCTTCTACAATTTTCAAGGACCTTTCTTAAATGTTTTAGATGCTCTTCATCATATTTGGAATAAACTGTTATGTCATCAAGGTAAATTACAATGAAGTGCCCTATCTCCTCTAGAAATGCAATGTCCATGGCCCTTTGGAAAGTGGCCCCAACATTCATTAATCCAAAAGGAATTTTCACGTACATGAAAGTGCCCCAAGGAGTGGTGAAAGTTGTCTTGAGTTGGTCTTCTGGGAGTACTAAAACCTGGTTATACCTTGAAAAACCATCTAACAGATAAATCCTCTTTGAACCAACTACCCTTTGTAGAATGTGTTCCATTTTGGGTAAAGGTTAATTGTCTTTTAGGGAGGCCCTGTTAAGGTTTCTGAAATCAATGCACAATATGATTTCTCCTATCTTTTTTCTTACGGCTACAAGGTTAGAAACCCAATCTGAAAACCTCACAGGCACAATGATTCCTGCCTCATACATTTTCTTGATTTCCTTTTCTACTAGAGGTAGTTGTATTGGATTAATTCTACGCATTTTTTTCTTAAAGTGTTTTTGGTTTTCTTTCCAAGGGATCTTGTGCTAGATGATTTCTGTATCGTAGGCTTTCAAGTCTTCATAGCTCTAGGCGAACACATCGACAAAATCTTTAAACAAGTTAACGTATTTCCTTTTCATATCTGGTGGCAAGGACTTAGCTAATTTAATCATTTTAGGCTGATCCTCAATGCCTATGTTGCATTCCTCGACCTCAAACTCTCTGTATTCTACGGTGGGCTTCTTTGCTACATCGTTAAAATCAAAGAGGTCTTCTAACGGTGCTAGCCCCCTAGGTATGTTCTTGTCTTTTGATGACAATACCTCAATGTCTTCGTTTTCTGTGTCCTTGTATTCTTCAGTATGAGCGTCAAGTCCTTTATTTAACATGTTGATTTCTACGGGACCAGATGGTTTTTCTTTTTCAGGGGAATTTTTGTTTAGGCGATTTTCATCAGATTTAGAATCCGAATCAGATGACTCAAATTCGTTCCTGCCCAACAGAAAATCCTCTATCTTTTTGTCACCCTCAAAGACCTGCCAATATTTTTCATTATATGGCACCGCTAGTCTAAACTTAATTTGAGATGTATAGTATTTGGTTCCAACTGGCGTTAAGCATGTTCTAGCCACAAAAGCTAAATTGTGTGCGGCAATATTTCTTTTCCTTGGAACAAAAATCAATTTCGACTCCTCAAAAGTTTTTAAAAGGTCCATGACATCATTTCGGTAAGCTCTAAGTCTGGGATGATTTGCGTTATATTCCCCATTGACTTGCTTGATGACTAGTTCTGAATCCCCATACACATTAATTCTTGTGGATCTTAACTTTTTTAACAGATGTAAGCCTAAGAGAAGGGATTCATATTCTGCTATGTTATTGGAACACTAAAAGTTTAATTTTCAGGAAATGTTTTCTATGTGGTTGTTTTCAGTGTTGGTAATCTAGAAACCTGCCCCAGCATTTCTCTTAGTGCATGACCCATCAAAATACATACTCCATAGAGGACTACTTTCGGTTTCGTCTTGGTTATTGTCCCCTTCAACCAATGTGCTCAAGGGTTGTTGTGAAATCTCGGCACTTAGTTGTATTTGTTTCACCTTCCCAGGTTTGTCATGGAGCTGAGCGTGAGGGGAAGTCTGTTGTTCGCCATCTTGACTTCGTTCATTCTGGTCGGTTGTTTCAACATGTTGTTCCAGATTTTCTCTCTCATTTTATTATGTATCTAAGATTACATTTATTTCTAGATTTGGGGTCTCTAACTGTTTATCTGAGTCACTGTGCTCTGGCTCTGACTGTTTTGTGGATTCATTATTGCAAAAGATAAATGAATCCAGGTCAGTATGGACAGAATAAATGGGATAATTTTCAGGCCTTTCTGGGCTACTGACCATGAATTTCATGTGTGACTCTCTGTACAATCTTCTGATCTTGCTAAAAACAAGAATAGTGGCATATGTCCCGTCCATCTATATGGTACCTTGGAGCTTGGCGCCCCATGATCTTGAAATAACATGCCATATTTAGGAGGCACATCAGCCACCACAACATCCATTACCATGCACTTGGCTAGGATTTGGGTCAAAGTCACACAAAGGTCTTTGATCAGGCCAAGGCACTTTACTCTGTTAGAATCAAAAGAATATAAATCCTTGTAAGGTCTGGTTATTTCTAATCCTAGCCTTTCCATTATCACTTTTGGCATAAGGTTGTGCGAGGCTCCAAAGTCATGCATGGCATTATGCAGGATCTTGTCATGAACATTAAAACTCACATAAAAGGGAGGTACAGGTCCCTCCTGATATATACCTTCAATCTTAGGACAAAAAATGAGCTCTGGCTGGTCATCATTAAGATTGACTGAGTCATTATTATCCTCAATATTTAAAGCCTTCAAAATTTGGGTCCTATATACATTCTGGGAAGCTAACTCAGTCAGGGGAACAGAGATTCTGATCTTTGAAATTTCCTGCTCTAGGCTGAAAAGAATCTGGTTCTTTGATGAACTTGTCTCAGCCTTAATAGCTCCCAGTCTATCAGCAACATCAACTTGCTGATTTGTTCTACTCATTTTTGACAAAATGGTCTTAACATGAGTACTAGCTGAAGTGGTAGTACTACTAATGTCTGCACCCTGCTTTTCTTTGTTTTGAGTGCCTTTCTCTCTATCTCTATCCGAATTCACAGCTACTGTTTTATCCCTTTGTTTGACAATTTTAGGCTTGGTTGTAGTGTTTTTTTGTGAAGATTTGTCAGAGGTTTTGGTGTTGGGATTTTGTTGAATGGTTTTTCTTCTAAGGTCATATTCTTTTTGAGGCTCTATGATGACATTTTCCATGTCCTGAGAATAACTTGAATTATCATCTTTGTTGTCATCATAAGGGGTATGAAAACCTTGTTCCCTATCAAAATGAATCTCAAAGTCATCGTTATCTACTCCCAACATGTTGATATCATCTTCCTCTGTTATCTCCTCTGTTTCCTCAACCTCACTTATATAGTTTTGATGAAAGGGAGGAGTGTGTTGATCATCTTCCCTAGGTTTGTTTGGAGGTTGGTTCCTTCTAAAATTCTGATTCTGGTTCTTGTTTTGAGGAGCAATTTGGTTTTGACTGGCCTGTGCTCTCTCAAGGATGCTCATTTTCTTCATCATCTCCTCCATCATTATTTCCATATTTGAGTTGGAAGTAGAAGGGAAATTTTCCTCTCTGAAGGATACTCTCTTTTTAGTTTTCATTCTTGCTCTCTTCTCCATTAGTTTGACTTCCATAGAAAGAGCACCCTTTTGCATATCTTCAAGAGTTGAAAAATCTCTCTCCCTCAGCTGATAGGCCATCTTAGGATCAAACCCTTCCGGAAACTTGTTTAAAGCTGAGCCTTGTGGAGGTTTTAGTTCTGGGGAAAGTGCATTATACACACTATTGAATCTAGTGCAATAATCTTGCACACTTTCCCCAGTGTCTCTATGGAGATTTTTATAGTCAGAAAGGACTTGGAGAGGGTTTTTATTTACTTCCCATTTGTTTAAGAATTTTTTATGGAAGGCTTGTAGATCACGGATACTATGGGGGGTTAAACCTTTGAACCATTTCCTCACTTCTCCCCCTAAGCTATAAGCAAATAACCTAAGTTTGACCGAATCATCATCAATTTCATTTCTGTCAAAGTAGTCATTCATCTTATCCACATGTTGTGATGCAGTTGTAGCATTGTTAGCATCATATAATGGAATTTTGGACTGATAGTCCCGTGGAAGATTGACTAGTGGTACAGGAAGGACTAGGGGAGCATACCATGCAGCCATGGCCGGAGGTGGAGGTGGATTTACAAGAGGTACAGTGGGATGAAGTGGAGTGGTTTGAATAGTGGATGTAGGGTGAGCAGAAGTGGATGGACCAGGAATAGACTGTTGAGTTGATATTGGATGAGGGGCACCTAAGTTGTGAAGAAAATGCAAATCAGGAGGTGTTGTCTCTCTGCTACCAAGATGTTCACTTGTTTCCGGGGATGATAGTGAAGACTCAGAATCTAACTAATCTAAATCACCAAGAGACCTAGTTCTAAATGGATTCACTAAGTCAACTTGAGATTTTTGTAGAGTTGGAAGATTTTCAGGGACAGAATTGGCTCTCAAGGGTGATCTGAAAATGGTTGACAAATTTATCTTAGCAGACTTCCTAAGGATGCTTTCTGGGTTATCAACTATCTCAGGTGGATCAGGGTCAAGATAGGCTCTAGTGTGAATCTTTCTAGAAGGCACTATGCTGTGTTTTTGAGACCCAAAATAAACAAGGTAAGTTCAAATGGTATGAAAATCTTTAAGAGGTTAACTAGTCTATTTTGAAACAATTTCAGTCCTGCAATCTTGTGACTGAGTTTGAAGGATATTACAACGATAAGGGTTCTTCCCAGTGGAGTCTTAAGTTCTGTTCAGGATTGTGGAGTCGCCAAGTGGAATTTTTTAGCTCTTTTCAGAGGTAAAAGGTCTTATGGTCCACCACCATGTTTATTGAACACGAATCTGAATTTTTTTTAGGTTTTTTAAAGTTATTTTTCAGTTGTGTGGTTTTTAAGAATATCCTAACTTTGTTTCAAAACTTAGCTACGGTTATGAGACAAAGAAAGCCTACTCTTATGGCTAAGCCAGCTGATTTTTCAAGGTTGGACAAAGACTTAAGAGAATCCTAGGTCTTACCTAGATTGTCACTGATTCAAACAAGTTTCATTATGATTACCATTCTTGGTAGTGCTTGAAAAGGCTGCTTTTTACTCACAAGGTTTTATGAAATTTTTTTAGGGAACTCAAACCAGAGATTGACTGGGGGGCATTCACCAGATATGTCACCCCTGAAAGAGGATGAGATCTGGAGGCTACCTGGCCCTTTCCAGACTCTGTCTAAGAGTATGGGAGAACACAACAAAGGTATAGGGTTTGGAGTCCCCAGTGGAGTCGCCAGAAATGTTAGGAATCTGTAATTTATTAGCAATATTGGCAGAGTCCAATTACAGAAGAAACATCGTTTAAACCAACTTTGGGATTCTAGGATCTAGCCCTCCTGAATCCAGAGCGGGATCTCTCTATGAATGAGTTTAAAGATTTGATCTTTAATAGCTGAAATAATGATATTAGGCTAGTTATGAAGAGCTTGGGTTTTTTTTTGTTTTGGTTGGGCAAGGACATGATGAAGGTGAAGGTAGTTTCAAAATGAAGGGTGAAGGTGTCTGCAGATGAAGGAATGATTTGGCTGATAGAAAAGGCAAAGACAGTTTTAACCCATTGGGCTATGGAGTCATAGGAGGATTTTAATTGGATAGCAAGGTTCAAGTAGGATCCATGGGGCAAGTCACTTATGTCAAAGGATCTCTTAAGGTGATTTTATGGAATGAAATAGATAAGAAATGAAGAAAAAAAAAATTAAGGTATAGTGAAACAGCCTAAGATCAAATAAGTTCTTTTAAAATATATTGCTTCAGCATGTACTTAAATAAAAACATGAGAGCTTTCTAAGATCAGGTTAATACCTTTAAACTAGCCTGCTTTGAAGTTCTTTCAGTTAGACAACATTAAAAGACAGTCGAATAGCTTAAGATTAGGTAAGTGCCTTTAAACTACCATGCTTTCAGCATATTCAAAAAGGAAAACATGGATAACAGTGACAGAGAAATTTAGATCAGGTGGGTGCCTTTAAACCAACCTGCATGGATGTACTCTTCAAAGAGAACGTACAAATGAAGAAACATAGAAAATAAAGTTTTCAGTGAGAGTAGGGTACTGTAGAAAGTAAATCCTAGCTCTATGCTTGTTGCTCTTTATCAGAGAAAATGAACAGAATGAAAAAATTAAGCAAAATAACAATTGACAGTGAGGAAAACATCATCATTGACACAAATAAAGATCCCATAAATCAGTAGCTTGTATTTGATGTTCAAACCGGTTACAATCAGCAAGCTCGGCGGGTCTCTACAACTTCAAACTTCTAATATCAACTTATGTATCTTTAAGTTGCAAACAGGGCATCAGTAGCTTCAGAATAACTATTACATGCATTCAAATGTCTAGAGACCAACATTTGATCATTGTTTACAAAAGTATTTATAGAAGAATGAGAGGGTGGGAGGATTTCCCAGGGGTCAAGTATTATCAATTATGTAATCAATGCAATTCCTGGCCTTTGGGAACCAGGCAAGGCATAAGGTAGGAATATAATCATTTAGTGCTCTGCTTCATAACTCTATTTGTGTCTTTCGAGGCCTAATGATTGAAAATATCTGCTTCTGGACTGTTCATTAACCTTTAAAATAGTTTTGTCGACAATTTAGAGATAAGATCCTCGATTAGTATTAATTTTTCGGCGGCCTTTGATTTTCTGTGAGGCTGTAGGTGCCTTTAGAAGCTGGAGAAGGTTCAATTAGCCTCTGTTTTGGTGTAGAAGTAACTCTGTAGCCATTCTTTGCATTGAATTCCCCGCAGGAGTAACTCTTCGGCTACGTTTGAGACAAATATCTGATCCTGATCAATAAATTCAGCCTTTGATTGAATACTTTGAGGCACAGGTGGCATTTCAGTAACTAGAGGGATCAATTTTCCTCAATTGCGGTGGTGGAAGCGCTCCTGTCAATAAAACCCTTAAAATATTCTTTAAACTATGTTTTAAATCGGGGATTAGGCTTTTGATAACCGTATTAGCCGTAATTCTCATAAAACTGTCTCTAATCCTCTGTTCTAATATATCTTGGTCTTCGACATTGATACTCTTTGACTGTGCCCCTTTCATGGTGTTTTTTCTAGTGTGCGGGGCTATTCAGGGTTTATAAGGCATCCATGCCTGAGAAAACATTCACGAAACGTGCATTCCCACCCTGTGGATGATTTCCTTTGATGAATCGAAGACGGGAGAGTCGTCACCCTCTGCCTCTAAATATTCTTTGGAAATAACGAAACAATGATTTAAAACCCTGTAAAACACGAAAACTATTATAAAACCTGTGTATATAGGTTAACTGCATCGAAGGGCGTGCGAAGAGATCAGAGCCATTGGATGGCATCATCCAATGGTCAGGATTGATCGGGGCCGACCGTGGAATGGGTGAAAGAAGGATTAAATCCGAGCCATCGATCATGCAGAGATCGACGGTCGAGATTGAATGAGGTGGTCAGAGGAGAAGGATGAATCTGAGCCATCGATCGCGCAGAGATCGAAGGTCAGGACTGGGGAATGTAAAGTCAAATGGAGAAATCGGGTGATGAATTGTGGGCCATCGATCTGCAGATCAGATCAACGGCAGAGATTGATTTGCCGCTGTACGATGGCCCGGTTATCGCATGTGCACCTTCGTTAACCATCGAGCAACTTCAGCGAGCCATCACTGTTGATTCAATGGGCCCAGATCGGACGGTCCACAGCGATATCGCTGGGCGTCCTAGTTCGAACATTAACGCGTGATGGATGGTGGTTTCATAAAAAGTACAAGGGACGCATGTTAAGCGATGTATGGAATCGCTGGCCATCGGGAAAAAACCGCCCTCTGCCAAAGAGTGGTGCGATAAAAACCATGTGGTTTTGAAAAAACCGCGCATGGCTGGGGGGTCCACTGGGAGGCGTGCTCCGTACCGTCAGATCCGTGGATTGAATCGACAGTCGAGATATCTCCACATTTGCACGGGCGGAAAAAAATGTTAATTCGACGGTTTAACTAAATATCAAAGGTTTTTTAATGTTTTGGGCGAAATATTTATTTAAACCATATAAGCGCCCGACTGCTCAGCGCGCGGTCACGGCGCCAGGGTGTATGAGAGAAAAGGCTAGGGGCTAATCGCATATTGGGAGATCGGGTATGGACTTTTCAATCAACCCATTTGATTTATGCGATGCGATAAATGGCCCTGGAGTTTGGCGCTTGGTCCCAGGGTGTGGGCACATGATCGGAATTGGTTAAAATCTTAGCCCAAGGGGCTTAAGCTTTATTAATAAAAAGATGATTTTCAATGGTTTTCAAAGGGTAATTGAGGGTTTTGATAGAGTTTTAAGAAGGGTTTTAAACTCTACAAAGGAAATTTTATGAAGGGGAGATGAGGGAAATGGAAAACAGAAGAAAATGATGGGAAAAGATGAAGGTTAGTTTCTGAGTGGGGGGAAGGGGAGAGAAGGGGATTTTTCAACAGTCTTTCTCACAGAATTTTGAGCATAATTTTTTTTGGGCTTTGAAAATGGGAACAACCACGAAGATTGAAACAAGGATATGATGTTTTCCAGAGGGTTCAAGAGATACACCTTTCTGGAAATGAAACTGTTCCTTGAAGGCTAAACAATGTTTTGGCCACATTTTTATGTAACAAATTTTATAGGTGGCCAACACCACCTGTTAGCCCCCTATAAATTTTTTAACAAGAAAATTAAGGGGCTAAATTGTTTCTGAGCCTTCAATGAATGCATCTCCCTTGAGACACAACATCCTTGAATTCTCCTGTGCCTTTGCCCTATGAATGAAATCCCCTCTGCTGATTCCCATTTTAAAGCCTCTATGACTGCAAAAATTGTGCTCCTAAAGGGCTTCATGTGCCCCTTGTACCCTTGTAGAATGTCCCACTTTACCCTTTTTTCCTCTTTTCAAAGTTCCCTATGTTCCCCTAAAGTCCCCCTTATTCTCCTAAAACTTACCAAAATCCCCCTCATTCCCCTATCGTTGCCCTTGGCTGGCCTTAAAATGCTTTAAAAATGAGCCAAAACCATATTTTCTTTATAATAAGGGCTTAACCCCTTTCCTACAAGCCCCTTTCAACCACTTCCCCATATACCGGTAGCCCAAGACCGAGCGCTTAAGCCTTAGGCGCTAATCGCACTGGAGAAACAGAGTGACACATTAAAATTCCTTTGTAATCACCGAGAAACTTCGATGCGATTGTTTTGTTGTTAAAGTCCTCCGCTGTGTTCTGCGCCATTGATCTTCACAGAATGGACGACGATCACCGCCCCCATAGCTTTCACCATGAAACCCGTTCACCTCCCGCAGTCGCATCTCCGTCATTTGTTAATTCACCAGATCAACAGTCCACAGTTCATCTATATCGGACGCGTTTTCAACCGTTGACCTGTACAGATCTGACGGTGCAGAATCCGCCCGTCCCAGTGGTCCCCGCCCACTTTCACTATTCAAAAACCATCTGGTTTCTATCACACCGCCTTTTGGGGGTAAGCGATATTTACCGATCGGCCAGCGATTCCATACATCGCATGACATGTGTCCCCTGTACCTTTTTCAAAACTACCATCCTCACGCGTTAACCGCCGTCCATTTCGGATTATTGTTTGAACGAGGATGCCCAGCGATATTACCGTGGATCGTCCGATCTGGGGCAAGCCATCCAATGGCTATCACTCGCCGAAGATGGACGATAGTTAACTCAGATGCACACGCGATAACTCAGGGTACGGCGTGCCATATATTTAATCTCTGCCATCGATCTGATATGCAGATTGACAGTCCACATTCAATCACCCTTCATAGTTTTTCACCGTCGATCTCCTCCTGAGATCGGACGGTACGCTTTTGATTGCCCCCGCCATTGCATGTCCGTCGTTGCCCGGTCCCGCCATTTCACTCCTCCACGTGTTTTTCATCACATTGTCCTCAGCCCTCTTTATATTTCTTTCATTTTTCATTCCGTAATCATTTTTCGAAGGTTTTACCTTCAAACCTTTACCACGATCCACCACCTTTCACCATGAAATATTCCGCTGTTCGCGGCATTTTTCTCCGCCATCCTGCACGGTTCAAACATTTCACTAGCCTGCATGGCCATTCGCGTCATCCCCGTTGCGGCCACCCCCCCCCCCCCCCCCATGAACTTTTTTCTTAACTTGTTTGCACGTTCTGCAGGGTTATGAGTGGTGGAAAATTGCCATGTTTTTCAGTCTCTGTTACAGTGACATAGATCACAGGAAAGATCAGATGTAGATATTTTAATGAAGCAAACCCTGGGAAGGTTATGGACATGAATTCCATTTAAAGAACATGGTTGAAAAATCGGTACAATCATCCCAAGGCCATTAAATGCACAGAGACTGCAGACAGAGATTTAAATAGAGTAGTAGAAAGCTTAAGGCACGCAAATGAAGATATTTAAGCCTTATGTTCAAAGATTTAAAGGTAAAGCATCCGATTGAAGACCCATAGATCACGCAGAAGATTTAGCACGAAAAATCAGTATATCAGAGTTTCTACATCAGCAGAATTTTTTCTCCATGCAAGGACAGAGTACCCATGCAGCTTTTATTCTACACCGTGTTCCTAAAGAAATTTCCACCCTAAAAATAGTCCTACACTGCCAGTGCATTAGTTATACAGTACGGCAGATCCCACCGTTGTCCATACACCTCGGTTTACTCACTAGAATTCTGCAAAAGGCTACAGAAAGTACATAGAAGACATACCCTAAGTAAATTGCAGCCTAATGAAGATCACTTCTCCATCTGAAAAGCGCAGAAGATAAATGCTTATATTTAAAACCAAATGGAGCCTCGGCCCTCCTGTTGCTCCAGAATTTAATGCTGCAATTAAAATGTTATCTACTCTTGTTGTTTCTCTTCTCTTATAATAATTCTAGAGAACATATTGTAAAGGTTGTTTTTTGGTTGTTGCCGTTTCTGTTAGAGGGATTCATTCTGACTGTTAGAAACAGTCTTGGGAGGGATTAACAGAGTAGTTGTTATGTAGTAGGCTGGGAGGAGAAGTTTGTATTTTTTTTAGCCATTGAGCTCAATGTATGTGACTGGTTTTGCATCAATTAATCAAAGCACATTTCACAGGATCTTGGTCTATTACTATTGGTGATGTCTTCTAACTTTTTTTATTACATTTCATATTGTTTCATTTTCTGCTGGCTTGCATCAGAAATATGGCATAGGATTTACCCTTGTTAGGTACCCTATGTCTCTGCTCTCCTTGCCTTAAATGTTGTTCTGCTAAATGTGTTATCTGAGGGTTTATTTCAGGCAATTTAACCAGTGTAGTGGATTTTATTCCCTTCTCTCTGATGTATGAATTGAATGAGTCTGTTCTTAGATGTTCTTGTTGGGTTTAAGCTGGAAGATTTAGGAACACTGGGGATTAGTGTTAGCACTGTCCACTAGGATCCTTGTGTGACCATCTGGCCTTTCTAAGATCTCTTTGTTAAACTTATCTTTGTTTTTTCCTTTGGAGCATGCTAAAGCTGACCTGGAGTTAAATGACCTCTAGTCCAATCTATAATCTGCCCCTTCGTCCCTTCTTTTAAAGCTGCCTTTGAGTATGTCCAAGCAGGTCTAGAGTTAAATGAACTCTGGCCTGATCTATAGAAAGAAATTAGGCTGCTTTCCTTCTCTCACTTTCAATACTTAATGGTCCACCCCATCATCTATCTAAAAGATCATTTAGTGTAGATGAATTTCCCTCTAAAAGCCTTGGCTAACTGTTTCAAGTAATTCTCCTTTCATGATTCCATAGCCCAATGGATGGCACTTCCTTGACCTATCCTCTTTGCTGAAACATCCTGCTATTTTTCTCCTTTCCTCCCATTACTTTCTCAATCTATGATCTCATGACCAACCCAGCAACCAACCAACAAAATAATTTTAAAACCCCCCTTTGTGCTTCATACCTAGCCTAACATCTCAATTTGAGCTTCAAAGATATGTCATTCTTTGTTTTATTGGAGAGATCCCTCTCCGGGTCCAGGAGGGCTAGATCCTAGGGCCCAAAAGTGGTTCTAATGTTGTCTCATCTTTTGGTCTTGCCAATCTGGCCAAAACATGGGAACGCCAACATAATGGTGACTCCACTGGGGAATAGACCACTTTTCCTATAGACTGGCATTAAATTGCTAATGGTGGACAGCAGCTTGCTTCAAACATTCAAATATATCCACTTGGAGACTCCACACTCCCTATGATCCAAAGACCAAATGACTCCACTGGTGGAAGACTCTGAACTGGTTGAGAAGATACAATGACCTCTTTCTGATTTACAAACATGCTTCCACGCATACAGAGAAGATATGCCCCAATGAGTAGGGAGCATATCCCTAGATTCCCACACAAAATGCCTGAAGTGGATTGGTTAAAAAACCTGCCTATCTTTCAGGGTGAAAACACTGAGGACCCCTTGCTACATCTCATCAAGTTTCATATACATGTGTGGAAATTTAAAGTTGAATGGCATGAATACTGCTTAATGAATATTTTCATGGAAACATTAGAAGGAAAGGCTAGGGTCTGGTATGAATGGTTAGAACCTCGGTGTTTGTTTTCTTTGAGTGACATGCACCAAATATTTTACAAGAATTATATAGGAAACTCTCCATCCTTATCATGGGATTGTTATGATCAATCTCAAGATATCATACAGTATATGTTAGGTATTGATGAGGATTTCATTAATATGCATCCTAAAGATCTGTTAACAGCCATTCAAGGATTTCATATGCACCCTAGATATCATAAGAACGCAGATGAATCAGCTGAGGAAGAAAGGGGTCAAGAGACCATAGACACTCCTCAAGATATCCCCGAAAACTCAGATGTTGATGTATCATCCTTTGTGGTTGAGGCTCAAGATGACATTCTGCCTCAAATCCAGTCTTCAAAGGAAACAGAGAGCTATTGCACTTCTACACAAAGGAACATAAGACCATCCTCCCCTTTGACAAAAGATGAAATAGATCAGATCATCAATAGACAGCAAGCCTCTGAAATTTTTTACAGATCAGACATCCTTGCCCATTCATTTGATGAGCTTTATTGTACAGAGTTGGAAAGATCACATGTAAATCATAATGAAGAAAAATCTGCTGACAATCCAGTATATCTGATTGGTAACATTACTTGCATTCATGATTCCCCTATTTTTGATCTATCTGATGATGATGTTCTCCAAATGGAAGATGATCTTGCAGGGTCATAATTAGTAGGTTTATAGGAGGAAATTCAGTCCCCTTTACTTCCAGAGAGTAATGAGCCAATGCAGGCTATTTATGATACTGATGAAGAGAGCTTTAAGAGTGCAGAAGAGGGTGAAGGATATCTATATCTTTGCTTCACTACATTACAACTCATTAGTAATGGTTTTCACGTGTTTGGAGGTCAGCAGCCTTTCATCTCAAGAGATGAAGAGGAAAATAAGGAAGAGATTTTCTTTTGCATCTAGCACGAAGGCTCTCTTTGAAAATTTAGGAAGCACATTCAAACCATGCTCATAGTATCATATGGATCTCTTCACGTAGCTCGCCCACCCGATCGAACATCCTGAAGTCTAAAAAGGACTCATTCTGCACATAACAATAGGCACGTCCTCTGCCTGTGATAAGAGGAGATTCTCTCTTAGGAGAGTCTTCTTCTTGATCCAATGGGAGAAGAAGAAATCCTGGTTCAGGTCTTCCTGCCAAATATTTATAACTAGGTATCGTTTCATGATCCTTATGTTCATTTCCTGCAAACATTTGCAGAAGGATCAGAGGTATTTTTGAGCAGCATGATGCACACAGCAAGAAAATTTTTTGTAGCTGCTTTTATTGAACACAAAGAATGGGAGCTGCCCTGCCTATCCAGCCTGCTCAAGGAGTTGAGTAGAAAGCACCAGCCATGGGATCACTTGATGGGATGGTTACATTGGAAGACAATGTTTGTAATCTAAATTTCTAAATATTTGAGTTAGAGTATTGTAGGTAGGAAAAGCTCAATAAAGCTCAGTATGTGAGCATGTAGTTAGTTTTTTCTAATTTCTGCAAAGTCCAGCAAGTCAGACAATCTAATCCTGGCTTGAATGTTTTCAATTTCTGTCTTAGAATGTAGAGAAGTAATCTACTAGACAGTTTAATCCTAGCAGATATTATATTAGGTAGAGAAGCTATGAGGCCAACAGTCTAATCTGGTCTCATGGAGTAATAAGGGTAGAAGTACAATAGGTTTATTTACCTGTTTGTAAAAAAATAAATTATGTAAAGGGTCTGCTAGTCCAAATGCACCCAGAAGAAGAAAATGTTAGGACTATAGTGTGGGTAGGTAGTTGTTTGGGAGAATGTTTACTACTGATATGATGTCTTCATGATTTGTGGCAGTTGACCTAAGAATAGAAAGGGATGTGCCAAGCAGCAGGCATCTGGCCTACACTAAAGATCACTCTCTGGATTCTTGACTCCTTCAAGAAGAAGACATCCCCATGTGGAGCCACTGTTAGCCCCCTATAAATTTTTTGACAAGCAAGGTAAGGGGCTAAATTGTTTCTGAGCCTTTAATGAATGTATCTCCCCTGAGACACATCATCCTTGAAGTCTCCTGTGCCTTTTCCCGATGAGTGAAATCCCCTCTGCTGATTCCCATTTTAAAGCCTCTATGATTTCAAAAATTGTGCTCCTAAAGGGCTTCATGTGCCCCTTGTACCCCTGCAGAATGTCCCACTTTACCCCTTTTTCCTCTTGTCAAAGTTCCCTTTGTTCCCCTAAAGTCCCCCTTATTCTCCTAAAACTTCCCAAAATCCCCCTCATTCCCCTATCGTTTCCCTTGGCTGGCCTTAAAATGCTTTAAAAATTAGCCAAAACCATATTTTATTCATAATAAGGGCTTAGCCCCTTTCCTGCCAGCCCCTTTCAACTGCTTCCCCATATACCCGTAGCCCAGGACCGAGTGCTTAAGCCTTAAGCACTAATCGCATCGGAGAAATAGAGCGGTACATTAAAATTCCTTTGTAATCACCGAGAAACTCCGATGCAATTGTTTTGTTGTTAAAGTCCTCCGTCGTGTTTCGCACCATTGATCTTCACAGAATGGACAGCGATCGCCGCCCCCACATCCTTCACCGTGCAACTCGTTCACCTCCCGTAGCCGCATCTCCACTGTTCGTTAATTCTCCAGATCAATGGTCCACAGTTCATCCATATCAGGTGCATTTTCAACTGTTGATCTGTATAGATCCGACGGTGCAGAATCCACCCGTCTCGGTGTTCCCTACCCGCTTTCACTGTTCAAAGACCATCTGGTTTCCATCGCACCGCCTTTTAGGGGTAGGCGGTATTTACCTATTGGCCAGCGATTCCATACATCGCGTGACACGTGTCCCCTGTACATTTTTCAAAACCGCCGTCCATCGCGCATTATTGTTTGGACGAGGATGCTCAGCGATATTGCCGTGGACCTTCCAACCTGGGGTGAGCCATCCAATGGCTATCGCTCACTGAAGATGAATGAAATTTAACTAAGATGAACACGTGATAAATCAGGGTACAAAGCACCATCTAGTTAATCACCACCGTCGATCTGATCTGCAGATCGATGGTCCACATTCAATCACCCTCTGTATTTTTTCACCGTCGATCTCCTCCTGAGATCAGATGGTCCGCTTTTGATTGCCCCCACCATTGCATGTCCGCCATTGCCCGATCTCGCCACGTCACTCCTCCACGTGTTTTACATCACATTGTCCTCCGCCCTCTTTATATTTCTTTCATTTTTCATTTCGTAATCATTTTTCGAAGGTTTTACCTTCAAACCTTTACCACGGTCCGCCACCTTTCACCATGAAATCTTCCGTTGTTCGCAGCATTTTTATCCGCCATCCTACACAGTTCAAACATTTCACTAGCCTGCATGGCCGTTCGCGTCATCCCCGTTGCATCCACCCCCCCCCTCCCCCCCCCCCACCATGCACTGTTTTCTTAACTTGTTTGCGTGTTCTGTAGGGTTATGAGCGGTGGAAAACCACCGTGTTTTTCAGTCTCTATTACAGTGACAGAGATCGCAGGAAAGATTAGATGCTGAGATTTTAATGAAGCAAAGGCTGGGAAGGTTATGAACATGACTTCCATTTAAATAACAGGGTTGAAAAATCAGTACAATCTTCCCAAGGCCATTAAATGAACAGAGACTACAGACATATATTTAAATAGAGCAACAAAAAGCTTAAGGCACGGAAATGAAGATATTTAAGCCTTATGTTTAGAGATTTAAAGGTAAAGCATCAGATTGAAGACCCATAGATCATGCAGAAGATTCAACACGGAAAATCAGTATATCAGGGTTTCTACATCAGCAAAATGTTTTCTCCATCCAAGGACAGAGTACCCATGCAGCTTTTATTTTACACCATGTTCCTAAAGAAATTTCCACCCTGACAATAGTCCTACACTGCCAGTGCATTAGTTATACAGTATGGCAGATCCCACCGTTGTCCATACACCTCGGTTTACTCACCAGAATTCTGCAAAAGGCTACAGAAAGTACATCAAAGACATACCCTAAGTAAATTGCAACATGATGAAGATCACTTCTCCATCTGAAAAGCGCAGAAGATAAATGCTCAGAGTTAAAATCGAATGGAGCCTCGGCCCTCCTGTTGTTCCAGAATTTAATGCTGCAATTAAAATGTTATCTACTCTTGTTGTTTCTCTTCTCTTATAAGAATTATAGAGAACATATTGTAAAGGTTGTTGTTCGGTTGTTGCCGTTGCTGTTAGAGGAATTCATTCTGACTATTAGAATCAGTCTTGGGAGGGATTAGCAGAGTAGTTGTTATGTAGTAGGCTGGGAGGAGAAGTTTGGATTTTTTTCAGCCATTGAGCTCAGTCTATGTGACTAGTTTTGCATCAATTAATCAAAGCGCATTTCACAGGATCCTGGTCTATTACTATTGGTGATGTCTTCTAACTTTGTTTATTACATTTAGTATTGTTTCATTTTCTGTTGTCTTGCATCAGAAATATGGCATAGGATTTACCCTTGTTAGGTACCCTATGTCTCCGCTCTCCTTGCCTTAAATGTTGTTCTGCTAAATGTGTTATCTGAGGGTTGATTTCAGTCAATTTAATGAGTGTAGTGGATGTTATTTCCTGCTCTCTGATGTATGAATTGAATGAGTCTATTCTTATATGTTCTTGTTGGGTTTAAGCTAGAAGATTTGGGAACACTGGGGATTAGTGTTAGCACTGTCCACTAGGATCCTTATGCGACCAGCTGGCCTTTCTAAGATCTCTTTGTTAAACTTATCTCTATTTTTCCTTTGGAGCATGATAAAGCTGACCTGGAGTTAAATGACCTCTAGTCTTATCTATAAGCTGCCCCTTCGTCCCTTCTTTGAAAGCTGCCTTTGAGTATGTCCAAGCAGGTCTGGAGTTAAATGACCTCTGGCCTGATCTATAGATGGAAATTAAATACTTTCCCTGTCTCACTTTCAATCCTTAATGTTCCACCCCATCATCTATCTAAAAGATCCTTTAGTTTAGATGACTTTCCCTCTGAAAACCTTGGCTAGCAGTTGCAAGTAATTCTCCTTTCATGACTCCATAGCCCAATGGATGGCACTTCCTTGACCTATCCTCTTTGTTGAAATCTCCTGCTGTTTTTATCCTTTCCTCCCGTTACTTTTTCAATCTATGATCTCATGACCAACCCAACAACCAACCAACCAAATCATTTTAAAACCCCCCTTTGTGCTTCATACCCAGCCTAACATCTCAATTTGAGCTTCAAAGATATGTCATTATTTTTTTTATTGGAGAGATCCCTCTCCGGTTCCAGGAGGGCTAGATCCTAGGGCCCAAAAGTGGTTCTGATGTTGTCTCATCTTTTGGTCTTGCCAATCTGGCCAAAAAATGGGAACCCCAACATAATGGCAACTCCACTGGGGAATACACCACTTTTCTTGTAGAATGGCATTAAATTGCTGATGGTGGACAGCAACTTGCTTCAAACATTCATATATATCCACCTGGAGACTCCACACTCCCTATGATCAGAAGACCAAATGACTCCACTGGTGGAAGACTCTGAACTGGTTGAGAAGATACAGTGACCTCTTTCTGATTTGCAAACATGCTTCCACGCATACATAGAAGATATACCCCAATGAGTAGGGAGCATATCCCTGGATTCCCACACAAAATTCCTGAAGTGGACTGGTTAAAAAACCTGCCTATCTTTCAGGGTAAAAACACTAAGGACCCCTTGCTACATCTCATCAAGTTTCATATACATGTGTGGAAATTTAAAGTTGAATGGCATGAAGACTGCTTAATGAAAATGTTCATGGAAACATTAGAAGGAAAGGCTAGGGTCTGGTATGAATGGTTAGAACCTAGAATAAGAATTATAAAGGAAACTCTCCATCCTTATCATGGGATTGTTGTGATAAATATCAGGATATCATACAATATCTGTTAGGTATTGATGAGGATTTGGTTAATATGCATCCTGAAGATCTTTCAACAGCCATTCAAGGATTTCATACGCACCCTAGATATCACAAGAATGCAGATGAATCAGCTGAGGAAGAAAGGGGTCAAGAGACCGTAGACATTCCTCAATATATCCCCGAAAACTCAGATGCTAATGTATCATCCTTTATGGTTGAGGCTCAAGATGAAATTCTGCCTCAAATCCAGTCTTCAAAGGAAACAGAGAGCTGCTACACTTCTGCAAAAAGGAACAGAAGACCATTCTCCCCTTTGACAGAAGATGAAATAGATCAGATCATCAATAGACAACCAGCCTCTGAATTTTTTAACAGATCAGACATCCTTTCCCATTCATCTGATGAGATTTATTGTACAGAGTTGGAAAGCTCACATGTAAACCAGAATGAAGAAAAATATGCTGAAAATCCAGTATATATGATTGGTAACATTACTTGCATTCATGATTCCCCTATTTTTGATCTATATCATGATGATGTTCTCCAAATGGAAGATGATCTTGCAGGGTCATCATTAGTAGATTTATGGGAGGAAATTCAGTCCCCTTTACTTCGAGAGAGTAATGAGCCAATGCAGGCTATTTAGGATAGTGATTAAGAGAGCTTTAAGAGTGCAGAAGAGGGTGAAGGATCTATAGATCTTTGCTTCACTCCATTACAACTCATTAGTAATGGTTTTCACGTGTTTGGAGGTCAGCAGCCTTTCATCTCAAGAGATGAAGAGGAAAATAAGGAAGAGATTTTCAGCAGACTGAAAACAGAAGGCCTTCTCTTGAAACAGAGGAAGCAATAGACCAAACCCATGCTCAAGAATATATGGATCTCTTCACAGAGCTCGGCCCACCTGATCAGAACATCCCGGAGCTCCAAAAGGACTCAGCTCCAATATACGATGAGTCCTCCAGTTCAGGATATGAGGGAGATTCTCTCTCTTAGGAGAGTCTTCTTCTTGATCCAATGGGAGAAGAAGAAATCCTGGTTCAGGTCTTCCTGCCAAATATTTATAACTAGGTATCGTTTCATGATCCTTATGTTCATTTCCTGCAAACATTTGCAGAAGGATCAGAGGTATTTTTGAGCAGCATGATGCAGACAGCAAGAAAATGTTTTGTAGCTGCTTTTATTGAACACAAAGAGTGGGAGCTGCCCTGCCTATCCAGCCTGCTCAAGGAGTTGAGCAGAAAGCACCAGCCATGGGATCACTTGATGGGATGGTTACATTGGAAGACAATGTTTGTAATCTAAATTTCTAAATATTTGAGTTAGAGTATTGTAGGTAGGAAAAGCTCAATAAAGCTCAGTATGTGAGCATGCAGTTAGTTTTTTCTAATTTCTGCAAAGTCCAGCAAGTCAGACAATCTAATCCTGGCTTGACTGTTTTCAATTTCTGTCTTAGAATGTAGAGAAGTAATCTACTAGACAGTTTAATCCTAGCAGATATTATATTAGGTAGAGAAGCTATGAGGCCAACAGTCTAATCGGGTCTCATGGAGTAATAAGGGTAGAAGTACAATAGGTTTATTTTCCTGTTTGTAAAAAAATAAATGATGTAAAGGGTCTGCTAGTCCAAACGCACCTAGAAGAAGAAAATGTTAGGACTATAGTGTGGGTAGGTAGTTGTTTAGGAGAATGTTTACTACTGATATGATGTCTTCATGATTTGTGGCAGCTGACCTAAGAAGAGAAAGGGATGTGCCAAGAAGTAGGCATCTGTCCTACACCAAAGATCGCTCTCTAGATTCTTGACTCCTTAAAAAAGAAGCCATCCCCATGTGGAGCCAGTGTTAGCCCCCTATAAATTTTTTGACAAGCAAAGTAAGGGGCTAAATTGTTTCTGAGCCTTCAATGAATGCATCTCCCCTGAGACACATCATCCTTGAAGTCTCCTATGCCTTTGCCCTATGAATGAAATCCCCTCTGCTGATTCCCATTTTAAAGCCTCTATGATTGCAAAAATTTTGCTCCTAAAGGGCTTCATGTGCCCCTTGTACCCCTAGAGAATGTCCCACTTTACCCCTTTTCCCTCTTGTCAAAGTTCCCTTTGTTCCCCTAAATTCCCCCTTATTCTCCTAAAACTTCCCAAAATCCCCCTCTTTCCCCTATCGTTGCCCTTGGCTGGCCTTAAAATGCTTTAAAAACGATCCAAAACCATATTTTCTTTATAATAAGGGCTTAGCCCCTTTCCTGCCAGCCCCTTTCAATGAATTCCCCATATACCCATAGCCCAGGACCAAGCACTTAAGCCTTAGGCACTAATCGCATCGAAGAAACAGAGTGGCACGTTAAAATTCCTTTGTAATCACCGAGAAACTCCGATGCGATTGTTTTTTTGTTAAAGTCCTCCGTTGTGTTCCGCACCATTGATCTTCACAGAATGGATGGCGATTTCTGCCGCTGTAGCTTTCACTATGCAACCCGTTCGCCGCTCGTAGCCGCATCTCTGCCGTTCATAAATTCGCCGGATCAATGGTCCATAGTTCATCCATATCGGGCGCGTTTTCAACCGTTGATCTGTACAAATCTGACGGTGCGGAATCCGCCCATCCCAATGGTCCCCGCCCGCTTTCACTATTCAAAAACCATCTGGTTTCCATCGCACTACCTTTCAGGGGTAGGCGGTATTTACTGATCAGCTAGTGATTCCATACATCGCGTGACACGCGTCCCCTGTACCTTTTTCAAAACAGTCGTCCTTGCGCGTTAATCGCCATCCATCGCGCATTATTGTCGGACAAGGATGCCCAGCAATATTGTCATGGACCGTCTGATATGGCTATCGCTTGCCGAAGATGAACGAAATTTAACTCAGATGCACATGCGATAACTCAGGTTACGGCGCGCCATCCAGTTAATATCCACCGTCGATCTGATCTACAGATCGACGGTCCACATTCAATCAACCTCCGTAGTTTTTCACCGTCGATCTCCTCCTAAGATTGGATGGTCTGCTTTTGATTGCCCCCACCATTTCATGTTCGTCCTTGCCCGGTCCTACCACGTCACTCCTACACCTATTTTTCATCACATTGTCCTCCAACCTCTTTATATTTCTTTCATTTTTCATTCAATAATCATTTTTCGAAGGTCTTACCTTCAAACCTTTACCACGGTCCGCCACCTTTTACCATGAAATCTTCCACTGTTCGTGGCATTTTTCTCTTCCATCCTATACGATTCAAACATTTCACCAGCCTGCATGGCTGTTTGCGTCATCCCCGTTGCATCCACCCCCCCCCCCCCCACCATGCACTATTTTCTTAACTTGTTTGCGCATTCTGCAGGGTTATGAGGGGCGGAAAACCACCATGTTTTTCAGTATCTATTACAGTGACAGAGATCGCAGGAAATATCAGATGCAGAGATTTTAATGAAGCAAAGCTTGGGAAGGTTATGGAAATGACTTCCATTTAAAGAATAGGGTTGAAAAATCAGTACAATCTTCCCAAGGCCATTAAATGCACAGAGACTGCAGACAGAGATTTAAATAGAGTAGCGGAAAGATTAAGGCATGCAAATGAAGATATTTAAGCCTTATGTTCAGATATTTAAAGGTAAAGCATTAGATTGAAGATCACGCAGAAGATTCAGCACGGAAAATCAATATATCAGGGTTTCTACATCAGCAAAATGTTTTCTCCATGCAAGGACAGAGTACCCATGTAGCTTTTATTCTACACCGTGTTCCTAAAGAAATTTCCACCCTGACAACAGTCCTACACTGCCAGTGCATTATTTATACAGTATGGCAGATCCCACCGTTGTCCATACACCTCATTTTACTCACCAGAATTCTGCAAAAGGCTACAGAAAGTACATCAACGACATACCCTAAGTAAATTGCAGCCTCATGAAGACCACTTCTCCATCTGAAAATCACAGAAGATAAATGCTCAAAGTTAAAACCGAATGGAGCCTCAGCCCTCCTGCTGCTCCAAAATTTAATGTTAAAATTAAAATTTTATCTAGTCTAATTGTTTCTCTTCTCTTATAAGAATTCCCGAGAACATATTGTAAAGGTTGTTGTTCGGGTATTGCCATTACTGTTAGAGGGATTCATTCTGATTGTTAGAAACAGTCTTGGGAGGGATTAGCAGAGTAGTTTTTATGTAGTAGGCTTGGAGGAGAAGTTTGGATTGTTTTCAGACATTGAGCTTAGTGTATGTGACTGGTTTTGCATGAATTAATCAAAGCACATTTCACAGGATCCTGGTCTATTACTATTGGTGATGTCTTCTAACTTTGTTTATTACATTTCATATTGTTTCATTTTCTGCTGGCTTGCATCAGAAATATGGCATAGGATTTACCCTTGTTAGGTACCCTATGTCTCTGCTCTCCTTGCCTTAAATTTTGTTCTGCTAAATGTGTTATCTGAGGGTTGATTTCAGTCAATTTAACCAGTGTAGTGGATGTTATTGCTTGCTCTCTGATGTATGAATTGAATGAGTCTGTTCTTAGATGTTCCTGTTGGGTTTAAGCTGGAAGATTTGGGAACACTGGGGATTAGTGTTAGAATTGTCCACTAGGATCCTTGTGTGACCAGCTGGCCTTTCTAATATCTCTTTGTTAAACTTATCTCTGTTTTTCCTTTGGAGCATGCTAAAGCTGACCTGGAGTTAAATGACCTCTGGTCCGATCTATAAGCTACCCCTTCGTCCCTTCTTTGAAAGTTGCCTTTGAGTATGTCCAAGTAGGTCTGGAGTTAAATGACCTCTGGCTTGATATATAGACATAAATTAGGCTGCTTTGCTTCTCTCACTTTCAATCCTTAATGTTCCACCCCATCATCTATCTAAAAGATCCTTTAGTGTAGATGACTTGCCCTCTGAAAGCCTTGGCTAGCTGTTTCAAGTAATTCTCCTTTCATGACTCCATAGCCCAATGGATGGCACTTCCTTGACCTATCCTCTTTGCTGAAACATCCTGTTGTTTTTCTCCTTTCCTCCCATTAATTTCTTAGTCTATGATCTCATGACCAACCCAGCAACCAACCAACCGAATAATTTTAAAACCCCCCTTTGTGCTTCATACCTAGCCTAACATCTCAATTTGAGCTTCAAAGATATTTCATTATTTTTTTTATTGGAGAGATCCCTCTCCGGGTCCAGGAGGGCTAGATCCTAGGGCCCAAAAGTGGTTCTGATGTTGTCTCATCTTTTGGTCTTGCCAATCTGGCCAAAACATCGGAACCCAAACATAATGGAGACTCCACTGGGGAATAGACCACTTTTCTTGTAGATTGGCATTAAATTGCTGATGGTGGATAGCAGCTTGCTTCAAACATTCATATATATCCACCTGGAAACTCCACACTCCCTATGATCCAAAGACAAAATGACTCCACTGGTGGAAGACTCTGATCTCGTTGAGAAGATACAATGAGCTCTTTCTGATTTAAAAACATTCTTCCATGCATATAGAGAATATATGCTCCAATGAGTAGGGAGCATATCCCTGGATTCCCACACAAAATGCCTAAATTGGACTGGTTAAAAAACCTGCTTATCTTTTAGGGTGAAAACACTAAGGACCCCTTGCTACATCTCATCAAGTTTCATATACATGTGTGGAAATTTAAAGTTGAATGGCATGAAGACTACTTAATGAAAATGTTCATGGCAACATTATAAGGAAAGGCTAGGGTCTGGTATGAATGGTTAGAACCTCGGAGTTTGTTTTCTTTGAGTGACATGCACAAAATATTTTACAAGAATTACAAAGGAAACTCTCCATCCTTATCATGGGATTGTTGTGATCAATCTCAGGATATCATACAATATCTGTTAGGTATTGATGAGGATTTGGTTAATATGCATCCTGAAGATCTGTCAACAGCCATTCAAGGATTTCATACACACCCCAGATATCACAAGAACGCAGATGAATCAGCTGAGGAAGAAAGGGGTCAAGAGACCGTAGACATTCCTGAAGATATCCCCAAAAACGCATATGCTGATGTATCATCTTTTGTGGTTGAGGCTCAAGATGACATTCTGCCTCAAATCCAGTCTTCAAATGAAACAGAGAGTTGCTGCACTTCTGCACAAAGGAATAGAAGACCATCCTCCCCTTTGACAGAAGATGAAATAGATCAGATCATCAATAGACAGCCAGCCTCTGAAATTTTTTACAGATCAGACATCCTTGCCCATTCATCTGATGAGCTTTATTGTATAGAGTTGGAAAGCTCACATGTAAATCAGAATGAAGAAAAATTTGCTGACAATCTAGTATATCTGATTGGTAACATTACTTGCATTCATGATTCCCCTATTTTTGATCTATCTAATGATGATGTTCTCCAAACGGAAGATGATCTTGCAGGGTCATCATTAGTAGATTTATGGGAGGAAATTCAGTCCCCTTTACTTCCAGAGAGTAATGAGCCAATGCAGGCTATTTATGATACTGATGAAGAGAGCTTTAAGAGTGCAGAAGAGGGTGAAATATCTCTAGATCTTTGCTTCACTCCATTACAACTCATCAGTAATGGTTTTCATGTGTTAGGAGGTTAGTTTCCTTTTATCTCAGGAGATGAAGAGGAAAACAAGGAAGATATTTTTGAGCAGACTAAAAACAAAAGGTCTTCTCTTGAAACAGAGGAAGCAATAGACCAAACCCCTACTCAAGAATATATGGATCTCTTCACAGAGCTTGGCCCACCTGATTAGAACATCCCGGAGCTCCAAAAGGACTTAGCTCCAATATACGATGAGTCCTCTAGTTCAGGAGATGAGGGATATTCTCTCTCTCAAGAGAGTCTTATTCTTGATCCAGTGGGAGAAGAAGAAATCCTAGTTGAGGTCTGCCTGCCAAATATTTATAACCAAGTATGATTTCATGATCCTTATGTACATTTCCTGCAAACATTTGCAGAAGGATCAGAGGTATTTTTGTGCAGCATGATGCAGACAGCAAGAAAATTTTTTGTAGCTACTGTTATTGAACACAAAGAGTGGGAGCTGCCCTACCTATCCAGCCTGCTCAAGGAGTTGAGCAGAAAGCACCAGCCATGGGATAACTTGATGGAATGGTTACATTGGAAGACAATGTTTGTAAGCTAGATTTGTAAATATTTGAGTTAGAGTAGGGTAGGTAGGAAAAGCTCAATAAAGATCAGTCTGTGAGCATGCAGTTAGTTGTTTCTAATTTCTACAAAGTCCAGCAAGTCAGACAATCCAATCCTGGCTTGACCTTTTTCAATTTTTGTCTTAGAATGTAGAGAAGCAATCTGCTAGACAGTTTAATCCTAGCAGATATTAGATTAGGTAGAGAAGCTATGAGGCCAACAGTCTAATTTGGTCTCACGGAGTAATAAGGGTACAAGTAGAATAGGTTTATTTTCCTGTTTGAAAAAAAATAAATGATGTAAAGGGTCTGCTAGTCCAAATGCACCCAGAAGAAGAAAATGTTAGGACTATAGTGTGGGTAGGTAGCTGTTTGGGAGATTGTTTACTACTGATATGATGTCTTCATGATTTGTGGTAGCTGACCTAAGAAGAGAAAGGGATGTGCCAAGCAGCAGGCACCTGGCCTACACCAAAGATCGTTCTCTGGATTCTTGACTCCTTCAAGAAGAAGCCATCCCCATGTGGAGCCACTGTTAGCCCCCTATAAATTTTTTGACAAGCAAAGTAAGGGGCTAAATTTTTTCTGAGCCTTCAATGAATGCATCTCCCCTGAGACACATCATCCTTGAAGTCTCCTGTGCCTTTTCCCTATGAGTGAAATCCCCTCTGCTGATTCCCATTTTAAAGCCTCTATGATTGCAAAAATTGTGCTCCTAAAGGGCTTCATGTGCCCCTTGTACCCCTGCAAAATGTCCCACTTTACCCCTTTTTCCTCTTGTTAAAGTTCCTTTTGTTCCCCTAAAGTCCCCCTTATTCTCCTAAAACTTCCCAAAATCCCCCTCATTCCCCTATCGTTTCCCTTGGCTGGCCTTAAAATTATTTAAAAACGAGCCAAAACCATATTTTCTTTATAATAAGGGCTTAGCCCCTTTCCTGTCAGCCCCTTTCAACCACTTCCCCATATACCCGTAGCCCAGGACCAAGTGCTTATGCCTTAGGCACTAATCACATCGGAGAAATAGAGCGGCACATTAAAATTCCTTTGTAATCACCGAGAAACTCCGATGTGATTGTTTTGTTTTTAAAGTCCTCCGCTGTGTTCCGCGTCGTTGATCTTCACGGAATGGACAGCGATCACCGCCCCCACAGCATTCACCGTGAAACCCGTTCACTGCCCGTAGCCGCATCTCCGCCATTTGTTAATTCGCCATATCAACGGTCCACAGTTCATCCATATCGAGCGCATTTTCAACCGTTGATCTGTACAGATCTGATGGTGCGGAATCCGCCCGTCCTGGTAGTCACCGCCCGCTTTCACTGTTCAAAAACCATCTGGTTTCCATTGCACCACCTTTCAGGGGTAGGAGGTATTTACCAATCGGCCAACGATTCCATACATCACGTGACATGCGTCCCCTGTACCTTTTTCAAAACCGTTGTCCTCACGCATTAACCGCCGTCCATCGCGCATTATTGTTCGGATGAGGATGCCCGGCGATATTTTCGTGAACCGTCCGATCTTGGGCGGGCCATCCAACGGCTATCGCTCACCGAAGATGCAATATAGTTAACTCAGATGCACACGTAATAAATCAGGTTACGACGCACCATCTAGTTAATCTTCGTTGTCGATCTGATCTGCAAATTGATGGTCCACATTCAATCACCCTCCGTAGTTTTTCACCATCGATCTCCTCCTGAGATCGGACGGTCCGCTTTTGATTTCCCCCGCCATTGCATGTCCGCCATTTCCTGGTCCCATCACGTCACTCCTCCATGTGTTTTTCATCACATTGTCCTCCACCCTCTTTATATTTCTTTCATTTTTTATTCCATAATCATTTTTCGAAGGTTTTACCTTCAAACCTTTACCACGGTCTGCAACCTTTCACCATGAAATGTTCCACTGTTCGCAACATTTTTCTCCGCCATCCTGCACGGTTTAAACATTTCACCAGCCTGTATGGCCATTCACATCATCCCTATTGCATGCACCCCCCCCCCCAATGCACTATTTTCTTAACTTTTTTGCGTGTTCTGCATGGTTATGAGCGGCGGAAAATCGCCGTGTTTTTCAGTCTCTGTTACAGTGACAGAGACTGAAAAACACAGCGGTTTTCCACAGTGACAGAGATCGCAGGAAAGATCAGATGCAGAGATTTTAATGAAGAAAAGCCTGGGAAGGTTATGGATATGAGTTCCATTTAAAGAACAGGGTTGAAAAATTGGTACAATCTTCCCAAGGCCATTAAATGCACATAGACTGTAGACAGAGATTTAAATAGAGCAGCTGAAAGCTTAAGGCACACAAATGAAGATATTTAAGCCTTATGTTCAGAGATTTAAAGGTAAAGCATTAGATTGAAGACCCATAGATCACGCAGAAGATTCAGCACGGAAAATCAGTATATCAAGGTTTCTACATCAGCAGAATGTTTTCTCCATGCAAGGAAAGAGTACCCATGCAACTTTTATTCTACACCATGTTCCTAAAGAAATTTCTACCCTGACAACAATCCTACAATGACAGTGCATTAGTTATACAGTATGGCAGATCCCACCGTTGTCCATACACCTTGGTTAACTCACCAAAATTCTGCAAAAGGCTATAGAAAGTACATCAAAGACATACCCTAAGTAAATTTCAGCCTGATGAAGATCACTTCATCATCTGAAAAGCATAGAAGATAAATGCTCAGAGTTAAAACCGAATGGAGCCTCGACCCTCCTGCTGCTCCAGAATTTAATGCTCCAATTAAAATGTTATCTACTCTTGTTGTTTCTCTTCTCTTATAAGAATTCCCGAGAACATATTGTAAAGGTTGTTGTTCGGCTGTTGCCATTGCTAGTAGAGGGATTCATTCTAACTATTAGAAACAGTCTTGGGAGGGATTAGCAGAGTAGTTTTTATGTAGTAGGCTGGGAGGAGGAGTTTGGATTGTTTTCAGCCATTGAGCTCAATGTATGTGACTAATTTTGCATCAATTAATCAAATCACATTTCACAGGATCCTGGTCTATTACTATTGGTGATTTCTTCTAAATTTTTTTGTTACAATTCATATTGTCTCATTTTCTGCTAGCTTGCATCATAAATATGGCATAGGATTTACCCTTCTTAGGTACCCTATGTCTCTGCTCTCCTTGCCTTAAATTTTTTTCTGCTCAATGTGTTATCTGAGGGTTGATTTCAGTCAATTTAACCAGTGTAGTGGATGTTATTGCCTACTCTCTGATGTATGAATTGAATGAGTCTGTTCTTATATGTTCTTGTTGGGTTTAAGCTGGAATATTTGGGAACAATGGGGATTAGTGTTAGCACTGTCCACTAGGATCCTTGTGCGACCAGCTGGCCTTTCTAAGATCTCTTTGTTAAACTTATCTCTGTTTTTCCTTTGGAGCATGCTAAAGCTGACCTGGAGTTAAATGACCTCTGGTCCAATCTATAAGCTACCCCTTTGTCCCTTCTTTGAAAGCTTCCTTTGAGTATGTCCAAGCAGGTCTGGAGTTAAATGACTTTTGGCCTAATCTATAGACAGAAATTAGTTTGCTTTCCTTCTCTCACTTTCAATCCTTAATGTTTCACCCCATCATCTATCTAAAAGATCCTTTAGTGTAGATTAATTTCCCTCTAAAATCCTTGGCTTGTTGTTGCAAGTAATTCTCCTTTCATGACTCCATAGCCCAATGGATGGCACTTCCTTGACCTATCCTCTTTGCTGAAACATCCTATTGTTTTTCTCCTTTCCTCCCATTACTTTCCCAGTCTATGATCTCATGACCATCCCAGCAACCAACCAACCAAATCATTTTAAAACCCCCCTTTGTGCTTCATGCCTAGCCTAACATCTCAATTTGAGCTTCAAAGATATGTCATTCTTTGTTTTATTTGAAATATCCCTCTATGGGTCCAGGAGGGGTAGATACTAGGGCCCAAAAGTGGTTCTGATGTTGTCTCATCTTTTGGTCTTGCCAATCCGGCCAAAACATGGGAACCCCAACACCACCTATAAAATTTGGCATGGAAAACAGGTGGCTAAGATGTTTCTTGGTCTTCAAGAGAAACATTTTCCATGAAAATGTTTCATTCTTGAAGCCATCATGTGTTTTCTGTCCTTTGAAGAAATCTTCACTATTGTTTCCATTTGATAAGCCCCATTTTTGGTGAAAGAAAATGCTCTCAAATGGGCCTCCATCTGCTCCATTTCATTCCCTCCAAATCCCTATTTTTCGTCCCTATTTCCCTCACAAAATTCCTCCAAAATCCCTTCATTAACCCTCTAAATCATCAAAATCCCCTTTTTGAACCTTATAGTCCTCTTTATTTGGTTTAAAAATTCCCCTTTGTAGTCATCGGAACCCCTCATTTGGCTTAAAAATCCCTATTTTGGCCTTAAAATATTCTTTTGTACTACAACAGGCTTAAGCCCCTGAGGGCTTATATTCTCTATCCCCTTTCCCCATGTAATCCCAGCCCTGCAACCAAGTGCTAAAAAGACAAAAACCTCTTTAAAAATCCAAAAAAACATGTTTTCCACTCTATTGAAATATTAAGCCCCCAAGGGCTTAACTCACCCGCTAGCCCTGGTCTTGTCCATCCATGGGACCATGCATGAGCGCTCATCCCTACGCCCCTTCCCCTCATTATTTCCTCCACAAATGCAAACTTCCCTTGTTTTTATTTTTCCCTTACGACATGCTCTGGAATGAATACAGACCATGAATCTTCACCGATCGATGGCCATCATGCATTATCCTCCACTCGTTTCATTTCCCATACTCTCCACCCCACCCTTGAATCCCAACCATCCATTATATAGATCCAACGGTTAGGATATATTTCGCAATCATCTGACCTTTGCTCCCTTTGAAACATATGTGCTCCTAAATTTAATCGTAGCCATCCATACATCAGATCTGATGGCCCACAAAAAACCCAATGGCCACCTCTGCCCGTGCATCTCACCCCACATCGCACGAAGCCTGCACCGTCAGATCTTTCTGCCCATCATCCAACGGATGAGGAGCATATCACATAATTTTGGCATCTGAACGTTAATTTTTTTAAATCGCGCGATATGGGAGGTTTTGGTTTTCCATGTGGCACGCAATGAGTGGAATCGCTTGATTTTGGTGAATACCATTTACCACCCTAGAGCCTACGCAAAAACCATTCCAATTTTCCGCTTACTGCCCTATGCAATATGAGCTTGGGATTAATCGTGGCCGTTGGTTGGTCCTAATACAAGGGCCTAGGTTATATCATTTTGTCAATTTCCCACCATCCAACTGACCTCCCAAAGGATTCCTTCCACCGATCACCACCGTTAAACTCTTTAATCCAACGGTCCGGATGTAATCTCGCCTCCACTAATTTTCCATTCATTTGTTCCCCTCAATGATTTCACCCGCCGATATCCACTATCGATCATTTCAATCCAACAACCCTGATTTAATAACATCCACCATTCACCCATTATCCCCAATGATTTCATCGAAGAATATCAATCGTTGATCACCGTGGATTGATCTAATCTGATGGTATAAAACTCCCGACGCACCAAACCTTCATCAACTCATTTTTCTCACCTTCCACCATGATTTTTACCTATTTTTTCGCTGCATCCACTGTTTTCATTGCCGCGCCACCATTCCCTCAAGCCTCCAGAGCAACCCTCCCCGACTCCCATGGGTTTTTGTAAAAAAATTATTGTGTTTTTGCAGGATATACAGCTGGTGAAGCCATACCGTCTCTGCTGTCACATACAGGGAAATTTAGAGTGCAGGAAGATATTTCCAGAGCCAAAGATGATAGGGAAGACACCTGAGAAGGTTTTAAACATTTCTTTCATTGAAGATCAATTTCACTAACCCTGAGTGAAACCCTCCACGCCTCCATAACCTGTACATTCAGAAAAACGGGTTAGAAGAAGCGGAAAAGAGTATCAGAAGAGATTAAAGGGATTAAAGCCTATTATTGAAGACTTTATGCTTATAATCCAATGTTTTTAGGATAATGACACAGATGAAAATTTTAAGGAAGATCAAGAAGGCTTAATGAAGAATAAAACACATGAAACAAGCCATATCAATGTAGTAATGTCAGTAGAATGATTTTTTCCTAAGAAGGACAGGTTCCCACAGCATTTTCTATTCTCCATCAAGCCCCTAACAATTATTATTCTAACGGAAGTCTTGAAACTGTCAGTGCATTAGTTACAAAGCATGGAAGACATGAAAGGAAGATCTTCATCTTTTCTTGTCTCAGAGTACAAACAAAGTACCAACAACAAGAAATTACTTCAAGAACATACATTTGGAGTTATTATCAGTCTGTCGAAGACCCCTAATTCATCCAAGAGTACTGAAAGTTGATGTAGGGATATTAAAATAGAATGGGCTTCATAGACTCTTCTTCATCTATTTTTATGATTCATTTAAGTTCTATCTAACACCGCGGTCACTCTTTCACCTATAAGAACTCTTGAGAAATACATTGTAAATTTTGGTTAATAGTGGATTATAAGTTGTTTCACTGAGTTAGAGTTCTGGGGGTAGTAGTTGTAAATAGGCTGGGAGATGATTTCTGGTTGATATCAAGTTGTTTGACAAGGATGTATGTGACTAGTTCTGCTCTTCTAATATGATAAGCATGTTCATTAGATCTTGATCTAATTCAGTGGTGATGTGTTCTATCTTTGTATTTTTTTCCCTTTGTTATGCATCATGTTTCACTTTCTCTGATAAGATTCAATAATCTTAGCTTAGGATATACTGCTATAAGTACCCTAATGCTTCCTGCTCTTCTTGTCTTTTATGTTTTCTACTATTTGTGTATCTAAGAACAAATTCAACATAATTTAACCAGTATAGTAGTTGGTTTTTCCATGCTTACTAATGTATGAATGTAGAGTTTGTTTCTTAGATGTTCTTTCTTGGTTCAACTGAAAGAATTGGGACACTAAGAGATTTAGAGTTAGCCCTGTCTCACTAGGTTCCTTTTCCAACAGTTAGCATTTCTAAGATCCCTTTGAGTTGAATGTCAAAAGAAGAGAAGGTTAAAAGTATTTCTTTGATCTTAGACTTCACTTTGATTCAATCTTAAGTGTTGTCATTATTTGAAAGTAGTTAGGAGGGCTGCTGGATTGTTGTCTTCAGAGTTAGCCTCATTAGGAGTTTGATCATAGATGGTTAAGGCATGCTCTGTCCCTAGATTTACTCCGAAGTGGTCACCTTAGAAGGTTTTCCTTATCATTCCCATTCATTTCCTTGTTGTTTCATCCCATACTATCATCTTTAGAGATCCTCTGATATAGACGGCTAGCCCATTTTAAAGCCTTGGATATTTGAATTGAAAGTAAACCCTTTTATGACCCCATTGCCCAATGGACTTGCGTTTTATTTGAATTATCTCCCCATTGACTAAAATGATTCTCTACTCATTCCTTTACCTTACATTGGACCCTTCTTTCGTGTTTCCCAACCAAACAAACAAAATCAAAAACCCTTGTGCCTTATAACTAGCCTAATACCTTAAAATTGAACTTCAAAGATATACATTTCTTTGCCTTTATAGAGAGATCCCTCTCTGGATCCAGGAGGGCTAGATACTGAGATCCAAAAGTGGTTTGATGTTGTCTTGTCTTTTGGTATTGCCAAATCTGCCAAAACACAGGAACCACAACAGATGGGACCCTATGTAGTGTAGTTTAGACCTCTTGTCCTGAGCGTACACCTAGTGGTCTGGGAGGTCTTCTGTAAATTCAGGCTTCGTGAACTCTTGGAATACCTGATACCAACTCATGCTATCTCCTTTCTCGAACACATAAGCGATGTCTGCATAGATAGTGGGAGGGGAAGGAGGCATCCCTTCTTCTGAAATTTCTACTTCAGGATTCTTGCCTCTTTTTTGCACTGCTGGGGGCCCCATATCCCTTGAGGTAGAAGATATATACACACACTCGAGCTTAGCTTCAATGTTACCTGTCATATTCATGAAACAGTCCCATGATAAGACAAATGGCATAATTTTAGATACCTAGGATGTTTCTACTTCTGCTTAACTATGATTCAAGGAAATTGGTAGACCTGTAGCTTGGTGACCTTGCGACTAGGTCCCTGGGTCGCTAAGTCACGCCTGTTCAAACTTTCAAAGAAACGCGACCTAGTGACTTGTGACTAGGTCGTTGGGTCTCTAGGTCGCATTGGTGCGAATTCTCAAGGAAACGCAACTTGGCGACTTGGCGACTTACAGACTAGGTCGTGGGGTCGCATGGTGGGCTGGTGCTAGGTGATGAGCGACTCGGTGACCTCATGACTTAGCAACCAAGTTGCAGGGTCACAGAGTCACGGGGTGATGCTAGGGCTCTGTCTATGGGCTACACGGTGATTTTAGACTAGTGGGGTATAATTGGTGAGATCATGCAACACATCAGGTGGACATAACAGATCTGGGCCTTAGGATTTTCCTCTAGGTGGGCTAGGAAGGGAGCTTGAGATAGACTGGTGTAAGGAGGGCTTTTCCAAAGGAGGAAAACAGAGAATTAAAGCCATGGGGAGGGTGTAAGCTATACATAGAGTTCCTGCAAGGTTTAAAAGAAACTAGGATGGGGTCTAATAGACAAAAGTGAGGGTAAAAGTGGAAACAACAGGAGGATTCAGCAACTTACCCGAGAAAATCGCGCTCCAGATGGCTTCTCAGAGGCATTTACCCTTTTATTTATAAAGGGGTCGCACGTGCGGTCAATCCACAAATTAGGTTCAGTTTAGGTGATGCGTGAGCTTGAGAACTTGCGACCTAGTGACCCGGGGGTCACAAGGTCGTAGGGTCGCATGGTCACAATTCTTAGGTTTTAGATTTATATGTGAACTTGTGACTTGGAAACCTGGGGGGGTCGCAAGGTCACAAAAAATGTGGTTTAATCAATTCTACGACTTTGCAACTTGGAAGTTTAAAAAACTGAACCTGGATTAGACTCTATCTTTACCAACAGGTTAGGGGCTCAAAAATTTCAAAAGGGGCAAAATTTTGGAGGGTGTTGTAACAGCTACAAGAAATGGTGATTCACTGGTAGGGCCCAGGATCTCTGTTGGTGCTTCATCTTAAGGGGGGCAGGTGGGGGGCTTAGCAGGCTATTCCTTTCACCCCGTGGGTCCCACTACTTTCATCATCGAACCTTGCACGTTTGCTCCACTTGTTTGCATGTCCCAGGGTGGTGGTCCACCATGTTTTCATTCCTGGAGATGAGACAGAAAGGGTTGGAGTAACTTCAGGGATTTCCACGATATGATATAGCTATTTCATCCTCATTGTGTTGCTCCACTGCCAGCGAACATGTTGGTCCCAGTGGAGTCACTGCCTAGGAATCATAGAAGTTGCTCAGCTACTAGCAAGCTTGTTCAGTACCTCGATGGAGTCGTCATATCAACTCTCTTTGCCTGAAGCCTTTCTCAATCCTTTATCCTTTATTCATGTGCTAATTGCACTTATTTAAATGTGCTCAAGGCACTTACTTTACTATGCTCAAGGAATTTATTTGACTGTGGCAAGTATTACCTGGGTGGATGATGAATATTGACTTATTTTTCTTGCAAGAGAGGTTTCTCCTTGTTTATATGAGAAATTTTGGGTTTTACCGGATATCCGTTTGTCACCTAGGGTTTTCTCTATTCCCTTTCCATCTAGTGACCGATTTCACCGAAGATTTCTTTTGTATAGTAGTCCTTTGAGCCAACATACTAAGTAAGCTACCTGCATTTGGTTCTTGGGACTTGGTCATGTTCTCCCCATTGGGTGCCTATCATAGGCAAGTTCATGCCACTTTTGCATTCCAGGGGTGATTCTTCACTAGCATAGATTTCGGCACAGCATGCCAATTGAGTAACTTCTACATCTCTCCTTCAACTTGAGGTGCCAAAGGGAAAGGGTCATTGGGAGCCTACTCGAAACAAGCAATTTATTGAAAACATAAACAACGAAAACAATAAAAAACAAAATAAAACTATGGTACAGGGTATGGTGATGGCCCCTTGGGGATATTAGGTGAAATAGTGTTTAAGGTCATGCCCATTTACCGGGAAGGCCTCAATCCCCCCTTCAAGGGTCTCTAGCCTGTAAGTGTGGGAGCCGACCTTTTCTTTGATTTGGAAGGGACCTGTACATAGGGCCTGGAATTTGGAGTGTTTCCTTTTATCTTCGTGAGATTTGTCCCATTTGAGGACAAGGTCGCCTATCTCAAAATCCTTGTTTCCGATAGACTTCTTATCGAACCATCATTTTATCTAACTCTAGTGGATGGTGAATTTTTCTTAGGTTTTTAACCTTTCGTCCTCTAGTTTCAACAGTGTGTCTATTCGGGCTTGTAAGGCAAGGCAAGGAGTGCCATGAGTTTCTTGAGATAATTTAAGGGTTGGGGGAGACAATTTGGGAGGAATGTTAGCCTCTTCGCCATACATAAGAAAAAATGTGGAGGTGCCCAAAGATGATTTGGGTGTGACCCGGTCAACCCATAGGGCATTATGGAGTGCGTTATGCCAATTTCGTTGTTGGGACATCATAGTATTTTTGATGATACGAATGAGGTTCTTATTGGTTGACTCGGCTAACCCATTTCCTTGTGGGTAATAGTTAGTAGAGTGTTTGAGAACTATACTATTTTCTAGAGCAAAATCATATAATTTAAATGATGAAATATACGTTACGTTATAAAAAATAAGGGAGTTAAGAATACCAAACCTGGTCATGATGTGTTGAGTGATGAAAGCTATTACTTCTTGATCATTGATTTGACGCAACGGTATTGCTTCAACCGACCTTGTGATCTAATCCATAGCTATGAGGATGTATCTATGTTGCTCGAAAGAGTGTTTCAATATTTCCCTGATCACTTCAAGTCCCCACTGCTGAAAAGGTTCTTCCACCACGACGGACTACAACGGGGCAGACGGCCATATTTCCCTATTGAAAAACTTTTGACATTGTAGGAATTTCCAAAAATAAGTGTGTGCATCTTTGAATAGAGTAGGCCAATAGAAACCGACACACATGATCTTGTGAGCAGCGGTGTCCCCTGCATAGTGCCCACCAGCTGGACCATCATAGAGTTCTGTCAAGACTTTCTATGCCTCATCATACTCCAAATAGCGTAGAAGAACTCCATTGTGGTGCTTGCGGAACAACTTTCCATACACTAGCTGGTAGGATGCAGCTTTCAATATTATTGCATGTTTCTGTTGGGCGGTTAAAGTGGGGTCCATGGTACCGTGGCTCAAATATTGTTGAATATCGACGTACCATGAGGAGGTATTCTGTCGGGGTGTATTGTCAGTTTGATACATGTCGATTTCGTGTTCCCAACTCTCCTCTTCATTGCCCCGCGATTCTGCGAATTCCGCGACCACTCGTAAAATCCCTTGCCCCTTTATAGTGTGTGCTGGTTTGAATTCCAGGTCATACTCTTGAAGGCAAGTCATCCATTTGCCTCGTCTCTCACCTAGCTCTTGTTGTATGAAAAGTGAGCGAATAGCTGGGTGAGGTACAAATACTGTGATGTGACTCTTCAAAATATATGGCCTGAAGTGTTTGATTACCCTGTATAGTACGTAAGCTTGCTTGTCAATATATGGATAATTCAGCTCAGCACCTTGAAACCATGTTCTCATGAATGATATGGGCCACTCATCATTGTTTCCATATTTCTGAGTGAGGAAGACTGCGAGAGATGTATCTGAGGTGAAGGTGTACAAGATAAAGCCTTTATTGAAATCCAGACTATGAAGAGCAGGTGCTTTTGTGATGGCCCACTTGATGTTATTGAACCCTTCTTTCTCGGGAGAATTCCATTTTAAGTTTGCATTCTTCTTTACCATACTTTGCAGAGGTTTCACTATTTGGGCGAAGTCTAATATAAATTTTCGCATGAAGTTGAATTTTTCGAGGAAACACTGCATGGACTTCTTTCCAGTTGGGGGAGGAATCTGGGTGATGAATTTTGCACATTATAGATCAACCACTATGTCGTCTAGGGTTATGATGTGCAGCAACTGATTTCCCTTGGAGACGGAAAAAATACTTTTCTTTGGGTTTAGTGAGATCCCGTATCTTCGGCACCTTTCAAAAATATTCTTGAGGTGATGTAAATGGTCACACCTACACTTTGAAAATACGGTGACATCGTCAAGGTATACTACCACTCTTTTCCCTATGAGGCCTCAAAAGGCAATGTCCATGGCTCTCTGGAAAGTTACGCCAACATTGATCAGGCCAAAGGGCATGTGTCTGAACTCGAAAGTTCCCCATTTAGTTTTAATGTGGTTTTCAACCAGTCAAGTTCAGCCACTAGTACTTGGTTATAACCTGAAAAGCCATCCAGTAAAGAGAAAATTTCTGACCTTGATACTGCTTGAAGGATCTGCTCCACAAGGGTCACCGGGTAGTTTTCCTTGTCTAAAGATCTGTTCAAATTTAGGAAGTCTACGCATAAACAAATTTCTCTATATTTCTTATGAACCAGAACCAAATTTGACACCCAGGTTGAATGCTGGACTTTCAAAATTATATGTGCATCCAAGAGTTTCTTCAGTTCCTTTTGGATCATCAACTGCAAATTAGGGTGTACCTTTCTTAGCTTCTGCTGGAATGATTTCACTCCTTCTTTCATGGGTATCACGTGTTGGATGATTCACATGTCATAGGTTCACAGCTCATCATATGTCTAGGTGAAAACATCTTAGTATTTCTTGAATAACTCAGTAAAGGATTTCCTTTCCTGAGGGGTGCATTGAGTACCGAGGTTGAAAAATTTAGGTTCCTTCTCTGTCCCAAAGTTTAGCTATTGGTGTACCAAATTGGAACTCTGCACCTTCATGTTGGGAGGTCCGTGAAAATAGTTCTATCTAGTTGGATGATCCTGAGATCTATTGAGTTGGATGATCCTGACGTCAGTTTTCTCGAGGCAGATGTTTAACTTATTACATATAGAAAAGGGCATAACATTTTTGGATGCACAAGAATAAACGAGGTTGAGGTGATGCACGACCTTGCAACCTTGTGACCTAGCGACTCGGGGGTCTCAAGTTCACAAGGTCACATAGTCGCAATTCTTAGGTTTTAGATTTATATGTGACCTTGAAACTTGGCGACCTGGGGGGGTTTCAAGGTCACAAACAATGTGGTTTAATAAATTCTGCAACTTTGTGACTTGGTAGTTTAAAAAGGTGAAGTTGGATTAGACTCTATCTTTACCAACAGGTTAGTGGCTCAAAAATTTCGAAAGTGGCAAAATTTTGGAGGGTGTTGTAGCGGCTACAACGGCTCCCATGTCGTGAATCCTCCCAGGTCGCAGACCATGCCAACAGTCAGGAAGATGAAAGGGCAAGGCAGTCAAAGGGTCATTTTTTATTCTATATGTACTCCCTCGACAGACAATGTAGGGACTTTTTTTGGAATCAAAAACGAGAATGAGATAATTGTACAACATTTAATGTATGATTTTGGGAATGAATACAAATGAATGTTTTTGACTCCACTATTGGATCTGATGGAAACTTATATGTGTTGACATTATGAATATTATGTTCTCATGTGTTTGGTATCATTTGTAATTGATTAATCTGTGTTTATTTTCATGCATCATTTATATATTTAATCTCTTTACATATATGAGTGGTATGTGGATATTTAGCATAGGGATATGTTAATGACTTATTTATTGATATTTCCTTAGTATTTCAGAAACACGCTTAAGAAATTGAAGGGTGTTTGATCATAGTGAATTGTTTCTATTATTTTCAAACAAGCCTCTGTATGAGCATGTCCCTACTGATGTTTTGCTAACAATACTTCTTTTGGATGCATGCTTTAAATCTCGCTTTGCTATTCATGATGTTCATTTTCAGGAGAACTCGTCAACCATTAATTTTGTATCATTTGAGTAGTTGTACATTCTCATGATTCTAAAATACACCTCCATCCGAGAAAGGGCATACATCTCATCAGTTTAATGGTAGTCGGGCCTACACACCAGATGGAATCACTATCGCAAATGGTTTAGAATCTAGTTAGGACTTTATACCTAGGAGATCCCCTAACTATTGGCAAGGAATTTTTCCCCCATAAAAATATTTGGCGCTAGAAGGAGGGCCTAATTGTAGGCTCCCACCATGCAAGTAAAATCCCTCTCCACACTCCATAGAACCCCTTCCCTGGCCCAAAACGGGGAGAGATCGGGTTTGGAAACACTGGTCCTCCACCTCCTGAGAATACCCCCCTGAGGAGGAACCACCTTTCTACGAGGTCACGTCAGACCAAATAAGGGCTTTGTGCCCTCTTGCCTTCAATCTCCTTAGATTTCTACAAAACCTCCCCACCATCAGTTCCCTGGAGAACCTGTGAACCCCTGGAACACATCACACACGCCAGGGTGTCCTAGTCAACTTCTTACCTCAACTCATAAGCCTAATTCTTGAAGACTATGCAGATGCAGTCGACCGACTCTCAGCTCAACCTCCCGACAGCCCCTGAGGAGTCGACGGAGGAGGCCCTGAAGTTAATGGACCCCAACCAAACACTAGCCCCTAGCCGAATCAGCCTTTGAATGAACCACCTGGGGGAGGGGCCGGAAGAGGTTCAGGAAATAGAGGCCAGGGGCACGGTAGAAACACATGCCATACTCATCACCACCACCGAAATTGAAATAAACAACCCTTCCTTTTCAATGGAAACTTTGGCGGTTTCAGGAACTTGAGGAATTATAGAAACCTCGAAGATCTGAGAGTTAACCGAAACCAAGACATGCACTCTCAACATCAAGGCGAAATTTCCAGGTCTAGCTCTAGGAGCGAGTCTGAAAATGAGACTAAGTGTGTTTTCATCCTTCCCTATCATAGGGAAAGATGGGTCCATCCCCTAGCCTGGATGGCACAGTCTCCTTTGGGCCTCTGTGGTCCTCTTCAAGACATGCCCCGACACCCGGAGAAGCACCTTCCTAAGTTCGATCCAGAGAAGGGAATGCTAGCTGAAGACCACATTAGTAAATTCTACCTGGCCTTGCAAATTATGAGGGTGCAGTTTGATAATGTAGCGTACTGGTTCTTCCCACACACCTTAGAAAAAAAAGCTGCTACTTGGTATTGTTAATTACCTATCGCTTTCATTTCGACTTGGGAGCAATTTTTTTGCACCTTCCTTGAAAATTTATTCGAGGAAAAGACCCCTTCTATGCTTCTCACAGAGTTGAGCAACTAGAAGTGCCAAAAGAAGGAGAAGTTCAGGGATTTCAACCAGCATTTTGCAACCATCTTGAACAAGTTTCCCCTAAACATGGCCCTTGACGATTCCATCACTATAGACTACTACACAAGAGCCCTACCTCGAGAAATCATTTTGTTTGTTAAACGCAAGGCCAGAGCCACCCTAGCAGAAAATTTCACCACTGCCCTCATCTTCGAGAAAGATATGCCTTCAATAGGGGCCATAGACCATGATAACCAGGATGATAAAAAATCGGCCGAAAAAATGACACAACTCTTAGCTAATAAATCCAGGGACAAGGATAAGGACCTGTTCGATTTTGAAAACATCACAAAATCCCTAAAGCTATTGATGAATGAAGTCTCTAATTTGAAAATAAAGATCAATGACACTGCCTTAGGTAGCAAAGCTCAAAATCCTTTCTTTAGGAAGGAAAACATCATGCCTAACACCCTGCACCCAACCCCAATGAAAATTTCAACGTGGAAGAGATTGGTAAAGATAACTTATTCTCATTTCATCAAGCTTCCCACTCTGAAAGAACCTACCCTCAATGGATTAATAGTATGACTGTAGTGGTGAATCAACTCTTAGAAGACTAGACAGTAGGGGAGTTTTAAGAGGAAGTTGACTTATGCAATGAAGAAGTTTCTCCCCTGGATGAAGATTTGGGATCAACATTCCTCACCTTCGAAGTAATTCGCAGGGAGGGGCCTCCTCCTGTGATAGAGATAAATCTGGTTGATGATCCCTAATCCAAACCCCCCGGAAAGTATAGCCTTAGGAGAAAAGGCCCGATATTCAATCACTCATTTGAGAAAAAGAGGAAAGTTTTCTTGAGAAAGACCCTGCCCCCAAATAGAGAAAATCAAACCACAACCCTGACCACTGAAAATTCTAGCCCCAATTTCTCCCCGAGGCACCCCTAAGGCTATATCATCGTCAAGTTCACTCAACACACCCATTGAGATGCTTTCGTACCCAGAATTGAGGTAAAATATCATTCAAGACATGAAGAAAATGCGAGCCAATATATCCATTTACGAACTCACCCGAATACCTAACCAACGTGATTTGATTCTCAAAGCATTCGCTAGCCCATCCTTGACAAGCAGGACTACCTCAACAGGAATAATTGTATGCTACATAGCCCCCCAAGCCTCGGTGGACCTCAAGTCCATTTTTCAATTCTTTCAATGCCAACTCGCGAGGGTCCATACCCTTGTTTCTCTTGTCTTTTGAGATCTTCAATTTCAATGTCCACAACTGCCTCATTTTTTCTAGCGTGTTTACCAACATCATGCCCCTTTTTGTATTCAAAAAATTGAATATCCGCCCTGAGAAAACTGATGCCAAGATCATTCATCTTGATAGGTCCCAGGTTCTCGTTGTGGGAAAATTGAATAATGTCCTAATATGTCTCTCCTCAGACTCCCGAGTCCATCAGTGCATCGACATAGTTTTTGTGGATATTCTAGAAGCCTACGATCTTCTACAAAGCCGGGATCGGTCAAGAAAAATACAGGGATACTTTGCCACCGACTGGTCCCATTTGTGGCTCCTGTACAAGGATAGGAATAATCAGAACCGGGTCAAGAGTGAAACTTATATGAAACATACGGTGACCAACCTTGAGGAAACCAATGAACCCATTAGCTTTGCACAAGAAGATCTGGGCATGTTTTTCTTAGAGGATTCTTTCGAGTGCTACCAAGCCACTCAGTCCCCAGTCTCCCTGGAAACCCAGTTAGAATTTCTCCCTTGTACTGCATCCCACCTTGTCGAATCAATAGGTCCACCCGATGTATTTTCCCTGAGTATACCATCTGTACACACATGCAATTTAGAAACACTTGATAAAAAAAATATGGACCCTATAATACGACGGTTCCAATACCCATGACGAGGTCGGTGCCAGCTGTATCTTGATATATCCCAAAAAAAACAAGTACCTGACCTCTTGTAGGTTAGAATTCCAATGCATGAAAAAAACAGCCAAATACGAAGCACTAATCCTAGGCCTCAAGAAAGAGAACGACCTCAAAGTTTGCTGCTTGAAGTTAATTGACGACTTTGAAATCATCACCCTGCAGGTGCATAACATTATTCACTGCATATCCTCCCATTTGAAATGATATCAGTAGGAGGTTTGACATTTTATTTATGCTTTCGATGCTTTTGATATTAAGTCAATACCTATAATGCATAATGCGGCAGCCAATATGTTAGCAAACACTGCCACTAGGTTTACCCCATTGAGGGGTGGTTTTTCTATTGAAATTGTATATAAACCTGTAGGGTCGGATAATGTGACTAATTTTCGTGTTTTTAATGATGATCAACAGGTGTTAGATTTCATGTTAAACACAGATGTATTCAAGGATGCAATGATTGTGGAAGAGGAGCATGATTTGTCTTTACAAAAGGAAAGGGAGTAACATAAGGGGAACCCAATACCCAAAGGGGTCTTCTCCCTCAAGAATTTATTTGATCTGCGGAATCAATTTAGGGGGCCTCCCAATACAAAGGTGAAAATTTCCACCCTATTGCACCAAAAAGAAAACCTCGGGATGGAAGCGGACTTGAAGTTCATTAATCTTGGTACCAAGTGCACCCCCCAAGAGCGACAGTCATTTATTGAATTATTTAAGAAGTACCGAGATGTTTTCGCCTGGACATACGATGAACTGCAGACTTATGATACGTGAATTATCCAGCATGTGATACCGATGAAGGAATGCATCAAAAATTTCCAACAGAAAATAAGTAAATTTCATCTGAAAATGGAACCAATGATCCAAAAAGAACTTAAGAAACTCTTGGACACCCGCATCATTTTCAAAGTCTGACTTTCAACGTGGGTGTCAAATTTGGTCCCAGTATGCAAGAAGTCTGATGAAATCCTCTTATGTGTAGACTTCCAAAATTTAAATCGATCGTCTGATAAGGATAACAACCCGGTTCCCCCCATGGAGCATATTCTTCAAACAGTATCAGGGTCGAAAATGTTCTCATTGCAGGATGGTTTCTTAGGATACAACCAGGTATTGGTAGCGGAACTGGACCATTTGAAAACAACGTTTAGGACTAACTAGGGGACTTTCACATTTAGGTACATGCCCTTTGGCCTAATTAATGTTGGGACAACCTTCCAAAGGGCCACAAACATCACCTTCCAAGGGTTAATGGGACAAAGTGTGGTGGTTTACCTTGACGATGTCACCATGTTCTCTAAACGTAGATGTGACCACCTACACCACCTCAAATGAATCTTTGAGAGGTGCCGAAAATACAAAATCTCGTTAAACCCCAAGAAAATAATATTTTCGGTATCAGAAGGAAAATTGTTGGGCGACATCATAACCTGGAATGACATAGTGGTGGACCCAGACCATGCAAAATCCATCGCCCAAATTTCTCCCCCAAGTAGTAAGAAATCCATGTAGTAATTTCTTGGAAAAATCAGTTTCCTCCGAAAATTCATATCGAGCTTTTCATAAATTGTGAAACCTCTACAAAGTATGATTAAGGAAAACACAAATTTTAAATGGAATCTGCCCGAGAAATAAGTGTTTGACATTATTAAGAAGGACATCATGGAAGCACCTTCCCTACATAGCTCGGATTTCAACAAAGGCTTTATCTTGTATACTTTTGCCTCAAATTCATCGCTTGCAGCCGTCCTTACCCAGAAAGACAAAAATAACGATGAACGGCCCATATCCTTCATGAGCGCAGGGTTGCAAGGTGCCGAGCTGAACTATCCAAACATCAACAAGCAAGCCTATGAGGTATATAAGGCAGTTAAGAATTTTAGGTTGTACATTTTCAAGGAGCATGTCAGAGTGTTTGTACCTCACCCAGCAGTCTACTCATTATTTTTGCAATAGGAGTTGGGTGGGAGACGACGCAACTAAATGGCATGCCTTCAAGATTATGACTTAGAATTCAAGCCTAAACACATGATCAAGGGGAAAGGGTTATGTTGAATGGATTTTGAAGTCGCTAAACCGAGGAAAAATGATGAGGAGTGTTGGGAACATGAGATAGAGATGTACTAGATCGACATCACACCTCGAAAAAATTCCCCATCATGGTATATAGATCTCCTACAGTATCTTGGTCGCGGTTTCATGCAGGAGCCCACCTTGGCGTCCCAGTATAAATGAGAAATAAGGTTGAAATATGCATCCTGTCAAATGGTGAAAGGAAAATTGTTCTACAAGCATCATAGTGGCGTCTTGCTACGCTACTTAGAACCCAGCGATGCCCAACAAGTCATAAAGGAACTACATGATGGCTTGGCCAACAAACACTACGCAGGAGATTCTTAAGCTCATAAGTTTATGTGAGCAGGTTTTTACCAGACCACTCTATTTAAGGATGTGCACGCCTATGTTTGGAAGTGCCCCTCGTGTCAAAAGTTTTCCAGCAAAAAATCCTGACCTTCTGCTCCGTTACAGTCTGTCCCACTGAAGGAACAACTCTAGGAGTGGGGTCTGGATGTGATCAGGGCGATACTGCAACACTCCTCCAACCAACACAAATATATCCTCACGGCCACAAATTATTTCACAAGGTGGGTTGAAGTGATATCGTTATGCTAAATCAACGACCAAGAGGTAATAGCTTTCATCACTTAGTACATCATGACAAGGTTCGGCATTCCAACCTCTCTCGTCTTTGATAATGATACTTATTTTTCATCGTTTAAACTATATGAATTCACTTTAGAAAAAATCATCGTTCTCAAACATTCTGCCAACTACTACCCCCAAGGGAACAGGTTAGCTAAGTTAACCAACAATAACCTCATTTAGATCATCAAGAATACCCTGCTATCCCAACACCAAAACTGGCACAATGCCCTTTGGGCTGATCGGGTCACTCCTAAACCTTCCCTAGGAACCTCTCCATTTTTTCTAGTCTACGAGAAAGAGGCCATCCTTCCCCCTAACCTCTCTCTCCCTGCCCTTTGTTATCCCAAGAAACACATGGTACCCCATGCCCTTCCTTGCAAGCCCGCATAGACACCCTACTGAAACTGGAGGAGGAAAGACTAAAATCCAGGGAAAAAATTTCCATCCACCAAAGCCGAATAAAATGATGACTTAATAAGAAATATTTCCGGAACAAGGGGTCTTCAAAGTTGGTGACCTCGTCCTCAAATGCAAAAAGGCTCACGAAGAGAGGGGAAAACACACCAAATTTTAGGCCCTATGGACCGGCTTGTTCCAAATCGAAGAGAAGGTCGGTCCGTACATGTATAGACTCCAAACCTTAGAAGAGAGGATCGAGATCCTCCCAGTAAATGGGCATGACCTCAAACATTACTTCACCTGACAGCCCCTAGGCTAACTTCACACTCTGTACCATAGTTTTTTTTTCTTTGATTTATCGCTCTCACCATGTTTCTTTTGTTTGTTTTGTTGTTTTAATAAATGTCTTGCCTTGAGCAAGTCTCTGGGATTTCATCCCTCAGTGCCTCAGGTTGAAGGATCAACGCAGCAATTACTTAATAGGCAATTTGTACTAGAATCTCCGCCTATGAAGAATCAACCCGGAAAGATAAAGTGGCCAAAGTATTTATGTGATAACCACCTCATGGGGGAGACGCAACCATGTCACAAGACCCAAGTGCAAGTATCTCACCCAACGCACCAACTCAGAAACTGCTGTTAAAAAAAAATTAATGGTGAAATAGGTCACTGGATAAAAGGGGAAAAGGTCCAAACTTATATGGAAAAAGGGTATTCGAGAAAACCCAAAGGTATCCAAATAAAAGACTAGGATGAACCTCTCTTGCAAATAACATAAGTCGAGATCCCTCATCTGCCCAAGCAGTATTCGCCACATACAAGTAAGTGCCTTGAGAACATACAAATAAGTGCCTTGAGCACATAAAAATAAGTGCTATTAGCACATGAAATAAGGGTAAATAATTTAGAAATTCTTCCTGTGCAGAGAGGTAATGTGACGACTCCGCCAGGGTACTAACTAGGCTCGCTGGAAGTAGAGCAACGTTTGTGACTCCTAGGAAGTGACTCCATCGGGGCCCATCAGGCTCGTTGGCAGCAGAGAAACACAAGGGGAACAAATAAATATACCAAATCCCTTGAAGCCCATGAGGTTACTCTGACCCCTCCTGTCCGATCTCCAAAAACGAAAGGCACAGTGAACAAAATTCCACGTAGTGAAAACGGGTGAAGTGAACACACGAAGGCCATAGATGAGGCCAGTGGGATCCACGAAAGTGGAAAGAAGAGCCTACTAAGCAACCCCCCCCCCCCCCTCCCTCAATATTAAGCGTAGGGAGAGATTTTGGGTTCTACTAGTGGATCGACAATTGTTGTAGCTGCTACAACACCCTCTGAAATTTGGCACCAGTTTGAAATTTTAGAGCCCGTGTTACTTATGATAAGGAGGAGCTTACTACAACCTCTACCATGAACCTTAAACAATCCACCTTGGAAAGGTAATCTTACCCCAAAAGATGAATTCAAGTTTTTTCTAATTAAAGTCACAAGGTCACAAAGGCACTCTTCTTCCAAACTTCAGAAAGTTGTGACTTAGCGACCTTGTGACCTCACCAAGGTCGCCAGGTCGCTAGGTCACAAATTGTGTTAGAATCTAATCTTTGCGACAATGTGATATTGTGACCCATCAACCTCTAGGTCGCTAGGTCGCAAGGTCGCGAGGTCGCATACACACCCGACTGAGCTCGATTTGCGACCTTATTGTTGGAAATATTGAGAGGGGGGGGTGAATCAGTATTCCTCTCAATTAGAGAATTAGTTAATATTCAATTATTATCATTATTTGTACAGTGATAGCAGAAAACAAGAGGAACACAAATGCACACAGTTTTTAAGGTGGAAACCTACCTATGGGACAAAAACCACCTAATGATTTTCTAATAATTTTTTAATATTCACCCAATTGAAAAAATAAAGCTCCAACTTCCTAGAATCTAGAAAAGCATTCTTCTAAATTTCCCACTAGATGGATGCTCCAATGCCCGAGATTCTTCAAGAGAGTCACTCAACGATGTCCCAACACCTAATGAGCTACAACTCACCCTAGCACCACCCTACCACCCTATGCGAAGAATAAAGAAGAATGGACTCCCTGCACTGCAGAAATGGTCCACTTACAATGATATATAGAATGATGTAGAAGAAGAAGATATACTAGACCATAACCCCAAATTTGACAAAACCACATAATGATGATCCTAGACCTCCCAAATACCTCTTCAACCCTCGCGTATGCATAGTAAAATTTTGTACAATAATGTATTTACAATGACTAAGTACAATGATAGCTTTACAATGATTGTATGCAGTGCTGCCCACTTGAAGACTTCATATGATGAACTTCTTACTACTGTTATGCACCTTGGTTGTTGCTCTTGTCATGCTACCCTCTATTGCACCTTGCTTTACTTTTCTTCCATAGAAAGTCTGGTCCTTTGCAACCCTTGACAACACATGATCTAGCTTTTTCTTTCCTTCTAGGAGATCGATATTGAATCTGGTGTATCTCTGTTATTTAAGATCCTCAATATCTGATTTTTAATCTTGTAGTAGTCCTCTAAGTCTTCTTTCCAATGCCATAGGTCTGATCCAATTTTGATTCTTCAAGAGATATTTATACCCAATCTCTCACAATTCTCTAATTATGGATTGTTTCAGCAAAGATAACTTGTACAAAGTTCCACGTGTCATTGTTTCTTCATTTGGATCTAAAATTGATAGAGAGAAAACTACAAGTTGTGCACTATCTACCAATTTTTACAGAAATCCAATCTAATACTCAGAGAGATATTTATGATGATTTTACCAAGGTCACTTCTTTGAGATGAATTTCAGGAGCCCGCAAAAACCCTGACTTCCATAGATCATATCTCCAAAAATATTGCGCACCTTGATTTGAAATTTTTACAACAGATTCTTCAGGATTTTAGATTAACCTCATAGAAATTTCAGATTCTGGGTCTTCATAGACAAAAGGTTAGAGTGAAAATTCCATGATGACTTGTTTCAGATGGCCAAATCCCTTGCGTAAGGAGGAAATGAGGATCACAATTTATATAAATGCTTAGGTTGAGAGGGGCTTCAACAAGTGAATGTGGGAGGGATTTTAGGAGCTTAAAAAATATTAATTATGACTTTTCAATGACCCATACCGCAACCCCATGGGGTTTTAGCCCACTAACTAGGGGTACAAACTTCAAACATGAATATCTTTCAAACTGTGAAGAATTACATGGCGTGCCATATATCAACGGAAACATCTCGACAAGTGGAAACCATTAAAAGAATTATTGAACCAGAATATATTACTTTGGTAGGTCAAATTCCCATGCAATATTGGGTTAGCCCCTGGTGCTGCTTGGGCTGACATGAACGACAACCGCTAATCAACACTTGCGACCGCCATTAATGACCGCATGTGTCGCCCATTTATAAATAAAAGGGTTGCATAGGTCGCATTTGACCTGCGCGATCGACAAAAAAAGACATCTGACAAGCCAATCAGAGTGTTATTTTTCCCAAGTAAGTCGTTGAAACCTCTAGAAGTTCTTTTTTATTGGTTGTGGCCCTACCTTCCCCAAACCTAAGCTATTAATTGCCTTATATACCCCTCAGTTTCAATCCTTAGCCCTCACTATCACTCCAGCTAGGGATTCCTTTCTCCTCTCTGATCCTATCATGCTTAAACCCATTTTAACCTCTCCTTTTTGCTCCTACCACTACGGGAATCCCTCCTTGGCCTTCCCGTGAGCCTTTCAACTCTGATTTATTCTCTTCCCTTAGATTTACCCCCCTTTTTTCATCTTTTCCCCACGGGTCGAGACCGCCTATTTTTCTTTAAAAAGTCCCTAATGCGACCTCACGAGCTAGTCGCTGAGTTGCAAATTCCTGACTGTCCATGCAATCGTGACTTTGTGACCTTGCGACCATGTGACCTTGTGACCTCATTGCTAAGTTGCTAAGTCACAGAATCGCAAAGTCGGGATTGTTCATATAGGCACGACTTTGAGACCTTGCAACCTCGTTGCTAGGTTTCCAAGTCACAACCTCTCCAATGTATATTTTTGCGACCAACATAGGTCGCAGCGACCTAGCCTGAGCAGCCAAAGCCTTTGTTGGTACAGTTAGTTCCTTTATTTTTTCTTTCATATCGTCTGTATTATCATGGTACTGTTTTTTGAAATGCTAGGGAATATTGAAGCTGAGCTCAAGTGTGTTTCTATCTCTTCGGCCTCAAGCGACACGGGGCCTCCATCAGTTCGAAGGAGAAACAAAAGCCTGGAAATAGAGCTATCGGAAGGAGACATGCCTCCTCCGCCACCTCCCATCTATGCAGATACTGCTTGTTTCTTTAGGAAAGGTGACAAGATGTCATGGTATCAAGTCTACCAATAATTCACAAAGCAAGAATTCCCGGAATACCTTGCAGACTAAAAGGTATACATTATGTGGCCGCCCACCAAACAATATTCCCATGCGCAGAAGTAGTCAAGTGGATCCTCCAGAAGGTGGACACAAACATTTGGGTCATTCATGATCACACAGGAAAGCCTTTTGTCAATTTGATTGGGAAGAACGAAGAAGTGTACTACTCACTCTTGGCTAGGGAGGAATCTTTCAATGCCTACTGGGTCGCCACACACGACATACCAGTACAAGATACCTTGAAGGGCTGGTGGGAGGACCCTGAGAATTTTAAGGGGAAGAAGGATCAAGAGTACAAAACTGAAGGCCTAAGAAAAGTATACAGGCTTGTCGCATCTATGAT
>CM076583.1:1209568548-1209672978 GCA_034641835.2 Pinus albicaulis
AGGACGCCACTACTTTTAGTGGAGCATGGGTTTCGCTCATGTACGCGATCACCTCCTACAACACTCATTTCAACTGGGACCATCTATTAATGTCAACACTAATATCAAACATATTGGCAACCCAGGTACCAGAGGAGGGATTGCATCAGAGTTTTAAGTGCCTTCCTACCTCTTGGATGCAGTATGATCACGATGTAATTTTGATGGTTGGACACACAACTAGGAGGCGACACATGGTGGGCCTATCCACAAAGATATGAACGTATTTTGGGCTACTAGGTACAAGTAGGACATTGATCCCATCTCAAAGAAATTCATCACCATGCTCTACCGACACCTTTTCAATGAGGATCCTCCTTGCATTTCCAAAAGGGCCATGGAGACAGTGATTAAGGTAGCCCATTGTTTCCCCATTACAGAAGGTACCTTCATCAGATTCTTTGGATCATTCAAGGCACCTCAAGCATTGCCCAAGTTCGTCACTAACAAAATACTATTAAAATATGTATACTATCAAATGACGAGAGGGCTCTCTAAGAAGCTAAGTAAGGGTAAGAAGAAACTGTGGCCTACCATCCCACTCACTATTGGCACCTACACATTTAAATATTTCAAAGAAGTGGAAGCAGAAGCAAAATACATAAAGGTATTTCACTTCACAAACTTAGCCCACAGGTCTTATGATCCTGACAGGATCGTCCAAGCACACTGGAAGTGAGCCAAATTTAACTAGACCTGCTAGCACACAGAGTGCCTCGTAGTAGAGCAAGTAAAAAACTGGTATAATTCCAACAGGCACTAGAACATTTGGCGGAAATTCCGACGGCCAAATCGTCGCTATTCCGACACATTGTCATCGCAGGAGCAACAGTTAGCGGGCGGGCAAACCGTGGTTTACCATACCGTCGCAGTTCCGACACAACTAAAAAGTGTCGCAGTATCGACACTTTTCCGTCGCTTCCAAACAAGCGTCACTCTTCCGACGTCTCCTAATCCGTCGCACTTCCGACCTTTAAAACCTGTCGCACTTCCGACGACATGTGGTCCGATGTTTTAAACGTCGCTCTTCCGACGTCTGTAAACTGTCACAATTACGACGAAATGTGGTCCGACGTTTTTGACGTCGCTCATCCGACGTTTTTGACGTCGCTCATCCGACGTCTGTAAACTGTCACAATTACGACGAAATGTGGTCTGACGTTTTTGACGTCGCTCATCCGACTTCTGTAAACTGTCACAATTACGACGAAATGTGGTCCGACGTTTTGGACGTCGCTCTTCCGACGTCTGTAAATTGTCACAATTACGACGAAATATGGTCCGACGTTTTGAACGTCGCACTTTCGACGTTTGTATACTGTCACAATTCCGACGCTTAAAGGACGTCGGAATTGCGACGGAGAGTTCAATTTTTTTTTAAAAAAAATGAAACTTTAAAAGAGGAAAAATGATGTTTTGAATATATTTTATGAAGTAAAACAGTACATGAAGTCATTACATTTTCACATATAAATATTTGAACCCAAATATCCATCCAGAAAAGTGGAAGTCCCACCCCAGACAATGATAGAAAAATACCCCATGTCACATACAGGGACATGATATAAAACCCAGTAACGGTCCACATGGAGATTATCGACAATCTGAGAAAGCATCCAAATATACCCAAGGCATCTATAAGAAAGTGAAATAGCAATATGTAGAATAGTAAAGCAACAAATAGAGTACCGACGTCCATTGTTCCAAATACAAATTAAAGTACCCAAAATCCTTGAACAGAGAAAAATGCTAATCATGTGAGGAGTGTGATATGTCCAAAATATAAAAAGACCATCAGACCATATCAATAAACCGGCAACATAGACCAGCATCGCTAGTTTTGAAGGCAGAGTGATAAACATTAATCATTTTTTTTTCACAAGAGAAAAAATGTTGTTTTGAATATATTATATGAAGTAAAACAGTCCATGAAGTCATTACATTTTCACATCTGAAGATTGGAACCCAAATATCCATCCAGAAAAGTGGAAGTCCCACCCCAGGCAATGATAGAAAAATACCCCATGTCACATACAGCGACTTGATATAAAACCCAGTAACGGTCCACATGGAGATTATCGACAATCCGAGAAAGCATCCAAATATGCCCGAGGCATCTATAAGAAAGTGAAATAACAGTATGTAGAATAGTAAAGCAACAGATAGAATACCGACGTCCATTGTTCCAAATACAAATTAAAGTACCTAAAATCCATGAACAGAGAAAAACGCTAATCAGGTGAGGAAGACCATCAGACCATATCAATAAACCAACAACATAGACCAACATCGCTAGTTTTGAAGGCAGAGTGATAAACATTAATCATTTTTTTTCACAAGAGAAAAAACGTTGTTTTTAATATATTATATGAAGTAAAATAGTTCATGAAGTCATTACAACAATGTAGAGACAGATTGTCTCGTAGATAAGAAAAATGATAACTGATGTTGTGTTGTTTCCTTCTTTTAAGAATGTGCTGGAGGCAGGCCCTATATCTTGGCTTGCTGCTGTCCTCTTTAGTAATTCTATGTTGATTATTTCATTTCACTGATACTCTTTAACTTCTCTGATACTCTTTGACCTTTGTTCATCTTTTTATCCTTTTTATCATGATATACTGTGGTAAATAGGCAAAAATTTATGTAAGGATAATTTTTTACAAAAGTTCCATCATTTCTTCCCACCATTGAACTTCTGGCACTCTGTTCATTTGCAACTCTCTTAGTGTTTCATCAGCCTCAGTATGTCTGAAGTAATTAGGTTGATTTGGGAACAAATGATTTACTTCATGCTCAAGATAAAATAAATTCTCCAATCTGTCATGAAGGTTTTTCCCTGTAGGCAATGCTGTTGTTGATGAACTAGTTGAAGAACTAGCTTGATTATCAGCATATTTGTCCAATTTTTCAACATAACTATCAAGGTCCATTAGCTTATCTTCTGCAACTATAGGACTGGGCAATCCTCTATTTAACAAAATATTCAATCTTTCTCTGAAGGCAATGATTTCTTCTTGCATATCTGAGCACCTTTGTTCTAAATTCTGTACCAGATTTCTTTTAGTAAAAACTTTCTTTATTTCGAGAATTGTTCCGGTCCTGTCCTGAATACTAATTTCTGCAAGTTGATTCTTAGTGTGAGTATTCAAAAAATGTATAAGTCTATTGGCCTCTTCTGGCATATTTCCCAACTCTTCTCTTGATCTCTCAATCTCATCCAGAGCCAATTTAACTAAGTTATTATGTTCATCCATTATCTGAATTTAGGGCCAAACATCCTTTATTGATTGAATGATATTATCCCAAAGAATATCATTTATTTCTTTTAAAGGTTTCTCCAATGTGAGATCCTTTTCCAATGCTTTGACTCTTTTTTCTAATTTGTTCACTTCTCTTGTTTTATCAGCAACACTCATTTTTGAAAGATCATATTTATGTTCTAGAGTGGCCAATTGTTCCTTTGTTTTGTGAAGCTCTATGGCCTGAATGTTCATATCTTTCATTGACTTTGTTAATTCATCAGTGTTCAAATTTGCAGTGTTGCTCTGTGACAATTCTGCTGGCTGACCTGTTGTTGCTGTACCCGTCACTACTACTGCTGTAGATACTAGAATATTTGCCTGCTTATCTTTTAATGCATTCTCAAGCTCTTTTTCAGTTGCAGTAAGTTGCTCATTCAATTTTAAGAGAAAATCCATTAGTTCTTCCTCAGAATTTTGTTTGATGATTTCTGCAGTCTGTGGATGTCTTGAGGCCGGTAACTTTAATTGTTTTCTCAGAGCTGCAATATCATCATCTTTTCTCTTGATCAAAGCCTAAATACCTTTCACATCTTTAGGATTATGACCAAAACCAATGATTATTTCCTCTAAAGTTTTGATTCTATTATCCTTAGCCTGGGAGGAGGCTTTTTCAAGCTACAACTGTGTATTAGTATTATCCAAAGAATCCTGCAACTTATGGGTCATCATTGATTTATCCGTCAGAGTAGAATAAATCATCTCACATGTTTGCTTGTGTAGCTCAATTTGATCTAAAGGATGGATATCCTTTGCTAAGACTTAAAAATTAGTCCTAACGTAATCTGCAGCTGTCTGAGGCTGCTGCACCTTGGGCTTCAAATGGCTCATTAACATCTTACCCTGTTGGATGTCATAAGCTGACATCAATCTTTCTTGATTTTTCGGAGCCATCTTCAAATATTGGTTGTATACTTGAAGTCTAAGTGGATCGTTCCTGGCCTTTATATTGGTGAATGTTCTTTTGATGTCCCAGGCAGTTTTTACTGGAGGTTTGAAAGAAGATATTTCTGCACTTTGTTGCCTCTGTATTCCCTATTTTTGAAAATTAGTGAATGTCCCACTACCTGTATCTGTTTGCTGACTGTCTTCTCTTCCCTGGCTGTCAGGGATTTTCTGAAATGATTCATCTTCTGGAAGGGGAGTTAATTTCTGCCTTTTAACATCTTGTTGTTCAGAAGAGCCACCAATAGGAGTAGTTGTTTCAGCCTCTCTCTTTTTGCCCTTTTCTATATTCAGAGGAGTTTGTAAAATATAAATTTCTGGCTCACTGATCTGAGTAGGAGGAATTTGTCCTTGACCTTGTTCTTTAGAAGTCTCTGGTTGCACTGTCATTATGAATTTTTCAATTATTTGTATATCGGGCTCCTTTTCTTTTCCTTTAGATTCTACTGCTACTGTACTAATCTCCTGCAAATTTTGTTGTAAAGTCCTGGCTGAAGAAGATCCCTGCACCTGTCCAAAAGATTCTAGGTCAAGTATCTTTTCAAGATCTTTCATTACATTTTCAACATTGACTTGCTCACTATCATTTTCAACCAATGTCCCTTCTGTCCATTCATCCATATTAGCATATTGTTCTATTTCTGGGATTCTTTGATGGATGTATGGTGACTGTTTATTTTTCATTCTTCTATCACAGATAAAGATATTTGGATCATAAGGCACCCAGTAGAAACTCTTTTGTAGTATGAGATGGTCTTCTAAAATCCTTTCGGCTTCCTGTCCAGCTTCCCTAGAGTTACAAATGAAGGGACCTAATTGGCTCTTGATCCTGAGTTGAGCCTTTTTCTTTGCATTGCAAAAATGAATTATATTTGAATTATTCATCTGCCTGAAATATTCTAATGCAAAGAGTCTCATTGGGACATACTTGGGCAGTTTGAATGGGCATAATTCACATCCATATATCTTGATCTCTGTGTAGTTTTGATATAGGTACCAGTCACCTATCTTGTATTGCTTTGAGAGCTGAAGGATTTTCTTGATTTCATTGTTAATTCTAGGAGGAGAGACTCCTGTCAACAAGGTAGTTGCAGGATGAACAAAAAGGTCGACAAACTCATTATAGGAATAAGGAGAATTAGATTTGTGAGTAATGGCAGACCAAAAGATGACTGACCTAGGATTCCCTTTGGCATCAAGTTTCTTAACATAAAAAGGGAAATTTTCTGACTGAAAGTAAATCATGAGATGATATATGGCAGAAGAATACTTAAATACTCTCTCATTCTCAAATCTCATGAACTGATCATGGATTTTGTCAGCAATATAAGATGCAAAATCGTACTTGACAGCAGGAGGCTGTCCAGGGGTAAAAATGGATAACAATACTAGGGTTAAGTGATCAACACACTCACTAGTATTGAAGCCCATTATGGAAGATATCATGTCTAAAATAACTCTACCCTCATCAGTAAAGAAAGTATAACCATAAGGGGGAGGGTTTTTAGGCTGATGCTCTGGTAACATGAAGGTTTGGCATAGGCGGTTTAACTCTTCATGGGATAACTTATTAGATTTCTCAAGTAATTCAACCATGGACAGGGGAGTGAGAGCTTGACCAGGTTGGAATTGTAGCATTTCATTTATGGATTGAGCAGTTATTGGGAAAAGGACATTTTGACTTGGGGATAAAACTGCTCGTTGGTTGGGATCATACTTTGCGGAGCAATAATGGATTAACTCGGGAAAAATATGGACTGAGGGGAGAAAGTACATAGGAAGATTTGATTCCCAAAGTCCAAAGATGTCAGAACCATTCAAATAATTGTCTCTGCAGCGGAAAAATATTCGAAGAGGATTCTCACAGAGACGCAAGTCCTTAATTTAAAAATCCATATCGGCTAAAGGCAAATAATCCAAGTCCTTGTGAGGGGCATTGATGGGCACGACATTCAGAGCTACAGGAACTTCCATTTCTGGTTCTTGTGGATTCAGAAATGGAATTTCGGGGTTTTTGTGGAAAAGGGGCACAATTACCAGTTTTGGGAATATAATTGCAGTTCTGGGAACGAAAAAGACCAAACTGAACTTCTTTTCAGACCTTAGTGCAGAATTAAAACTAAAACCAGGAATTTTTACAGAGTTTAGCGGGGAATTGGAATAAATACCTGTTTACGGGAAATGAAACGTGTTTAAACAGGCGCTGGTTATGACAGAAGAACCCTGAAATACTCGGCTTCAATTCTCTTCAGCAAGGTAACGGTTAGCAAGCGTTAACAGTTGGTTTTTGAATTTTGTTGCATGGAAGACTGGCTAGCGCACGGAACAATGAAAATGACGCATACGCAATTTGTTTTATTTACAAAGTCAAAAGGGTGGCGGGGAACAATGAAAATGACCCGAAAAAGATTAGGGCCAATTTGATAAGAAATTCGCGTCACAACTCTCCCTCCGTACGCCAGCCAACTTCGGACCCGAAAAAGATTAAGGCGGAATTCATTTGGTTTTCGCGTCACAAAATTGGCCGACGTCAGCAGGCTATTTTGGAACGCAAATTTGGTTTGAATTATGGTTTATCGCCGTTTGAAGTCCGGCGGGCTCGACTTAAGAGAACCGGGGTCGTGAACACTGTTCAAATATAAAAATCCCGCTTAATAAAGAGACAAGATTGTTGTTCTTTCGGAACCTGACCCGAGGATTGGACATGAGTTAACAAACAAAAGGAAAGCGGAACCAGACTTGCACCCGTGGTCAAGCCTGTACCAAAACCACGAGCGGAATCACAAAAGTGGGTTGCCCATATCGCACCGCTTTTGCGGAGTAGGCGGTATTTCCTATTCGCGAGCGATTCCATAGGGAAAGCGACACGTGGCGAAGTGACCCCCGGAAAACCAACGTTTAACCCGCGCCATCGCACGTTAAAGTCCGACGTTGGAAGCCGAGTGAAATTGCCAAGAGTCGTTGATTTGGAGAAGGGCCATCGGACGGTGGTCGCACGTTGAACTTTCCCGGAGGTTAACTAAGGTGTGCAGAGGATAGGCAGGTACGATACGAGTGTTTGATTGGTTATTGATATATATAGGTGGGGCCGGAGTATAATGAAATTGTTTAATTAAACGATTAGCGGATAATTAGCATAAGTCTGGAGCGTGATTGTTGTAAGGCTGGGTGGTGAAATATAGAGCCGAAAGTTCATTACAAGTTATTTATTTAAAAAGAAACGTGGAGTATAAATACAAAGTGTTGAAAGTTAAACATTAGTTATAAGGCTTGGAGATAATATAAAGTCGGGAATATAAATTAAAGTCCAACCATTGTGGATGGTATTTATTTATCAAATTCTACGAATTTGATAAATAAACCCGAAGAAAGAAGAAGTCAATTAAGACCCAGGCTGGAGGAAAAGAACGGGGTAAACCAAGGGAAAATGCTGACAGAGCGATTGTAGACACACCAGCTCTCCTTAGGGTCCAATTTCAGTTTTGTTGCGTCACACGATGATCTCTCTTCTCTGGCATTTACTTGTATTGAAGATCACTATTCTAGGAATAAGGAGTTATTTTCTCCAAAAATAACCCTAGCCAAACATTGACAATGCATCAAGGATATGTTTCTATGCTTCATAAGTACATATGTTCTACTTCTAAATCATGTCTTGGAAGTGGTTGTTTTGCTGGAAATTATTCACCAGTTGGTTTCATACCAAAGTCTTTTTCACATTTTTAGCATCCAATACATGAAAAAGATAATGGTTTAAAACAACATAAATATTTGAAATTTTGCAAGAATTGTCGGCACACTTTGAATATGAATTTTGAAGTCAAGTGCATGATGCTGTATAGGATCAAGTGTCATTTTGAATACCAAATGTTTCACAAGAAACTTCTCAACATGCTACCCTGCAGTAAGGACTAAATGACAATATTGCATCAACTATTTCCATAATAAAAGTGCACCTCGACCATAAGACTAGACAACTACAAATGTTGTAGATCTAACAAGACCACACAATCAAATGTATTCCACAAGGCCAATACTGTATGAAAAATGAAAAGGAGTTTGCAACCAAAATACCTTAGGCAACTAATTCAATTAGATACACCAAACCATCAGCAAAAAGGAAAACCAGCCTACTTGGCCCCAATATTTTCAACTGGGTCCTCTAATTCAACCAATAAAAAGGCCAAAACCATAACATTGAGATACATTTCATTACACTGTCAATAACAATAAAATTTGACTCAACCATAACCCTTTCCTTTTAGACCACTGGGTAACAAATATGTTTCCTTTCACCTTTGAGTTTTCAAATTATGCCAACCAAATCTAAGACATTTAAGAGGGGGAACTAATACAACGTTAAAAATAAAACCAGAGCACACATCTAAAATAACAACCCTCCATGAAAAATTAAAATAACACATTAAAATTTCATATAAGTGGACAAGGAAAGATCCACCGCAGTGAAGTTTCACGTGCAGGGGACCTTCCTTTAAACATATTTTTTTCTCTGACCTGCAATTTTTTTGTCACTGAGCCATCCTTGTTGAAGTACAACTCCTTTTCCATAGCTCTTGTATTAACTACCTTCTCTCTATCGCGTAATCTCAGAGTCCCTCTTCTGCTTGAGCGATTAAAGGAAATGGGTGAAAAAATTGAAAGAGAAGACAATTGTCTGCCATAATTATCAAACATTGCACCCAACTTCTTCCCCTTTCCATTGTTACCCATTGAGGTAGATGTGGCAATTGTTGTCATACTGCCCAAAGCAGAGGCCATCTTCTCTTATCCTGAATATAGAATTACAAGATCTTCATATTAGTATGAACCTTAAAAAACATGACTCCCATTGCTAAAAACCACTTTTAAGTTGTAACCGGCAAACTAAACAACTATCGCAACTTTTGGCAACTTCTGGAGCATTAAGAGAGAAACAACCAAAGAGAAATACAACCACAATCCTCATTTTAATGAGACCGGACTATATATTTGCATTAAGATAATAGAAAGAAATCACGACTATATTAAGGCCACCACAAAACAATCTTTAACAAGTGTCTCTCGCAGCCTTCAGGTTGCCATGCTAGAGGTTGCATATTTTTAATTTAAATTCTAGACCTCTCGTGCCCATCTATGAATGCATCCAATGGGATATCTACATCAAATTCTCCTTTATATCCCCAAAAACAAATTCCCTACTACAAGAGCACGAGTATTGATGGATCACCCCACACCATCCCACCCACTAGAAACGGTGAAAAAGGAAACCCGAGAAAACTTCTGAAATATCTCAAGATGACTATATGGGTAGTTCTTATGAATCAACCAACCATTCAGAACATGCTCATCAATCCAAACCATGAGTATTATGTGACGATATTCAAGCAGGCACTGAATCGGATTTCTGAAGCTATGTTAGAGAAACCCTAAACTCTCACTTAAAATAGGTGAAATGTGGCACCACTCAGAGATTGACATGTGCCAATTGGTACAAGTGGTAGAAAATTGGCATGCTCAAACAACGAGGTGATGCAGGAATGACATGAGGGAGAAAATATCAGAAAATCCCCAAATCTGGAGAACTAAAGCTCATCACCAACTTGAGATTGACAACTTTACATGATGTAACCTATGAAATCGTAAATGGAGAAATCATAGTAACAATAAAGTAACCTATGTAACAATAAAGTTGGATTCATCCTGGGAGTGGTAATGGGAGAAATCATAGTGAACAACAGGAAACATGCAGAGTTGCTTACAATCAAATAGATGAAAAACACATACAAAAAACCTAGATAATAATCATGAACAAGCTTAATATTGAATTATGAATTGTAAAGGAACTTACAAAATGTGACATTACGAACCTGGTCAAGCACACAAGCAAAAATATCCTGGAAATGACCCTGGTTGACAAGTTGTATTGCTCATGATGCAAGAGGATTTGTACCTGCACTGCCAAGTCAATCAAAATCCATCATTATCTATACAATAAATACAAGTAATTGATGTAGTATTTTTACTCTAAGATGCATTCTTATGATAATGTTAGAACATAGGTTGAAAATGTCAAAACATACCTGAATAAGCTCCTCTTCGTTTCAAGAACAATTTATTGGAGTCGCATGAACTTGGAACAAGCCTCCCACGATCTGAAAGAGTAGCAACTAAGTCCACAGTGACTTTTTTGTTGCTACGCTGGATCAAGGGAGGTTTGCTCCAAGATTAAATCGCTCCAATAAATTATTCTCTACTAAACAGGGCCAACCACGTGAAGGTGGAAGCTCTTATGGCCCCTCCCCCCCTCCCTCACATCACTCTCAATTCCCCAATACCCAATCTATAATTCATTTTTTACTTTCATGAGCATAAAAAAAAATATTCAATAACTAATAAAAAACAATTCAACAAAAAGTACGCAAGGAAACATTGCAATTAATGCTTGACATAAAAATAGTATGATAAATGAGTTTTTTATATAATGCAAAAAACGTTCCAAGTATGGTCATTGGTAATGTTCCAAGTATAATACAATATTTTACATTATCGAATTTTCTTTTTCTTCTTCCTATTTCTAAAGCTCCTAATTACATCATCAATATCATCATGCTTTGCTCCTGTTTCGTGCCTTTCGACCCGCACTGCTGACCTAGTTGCGTAGTCACGATGTCTGGTCTCATCCAGTGACGGGGCATCGCCTACAAAAACAGATAATATTAAATTTTAATTATCAGTTTTTAAATATCATTGAACTAGTTCGGTAATATTATTAAAAAAAATTGCAATGAGATTATTTACCTGGTGCACCAGTTGTCGGCGTTGACCTAGTTGGGTAGTCACGATGTCTGGTCTCATCCAGTGACGGGGCATCGCCTACAAAAACAGAAAATATTAAATTTTAATTGTCAGTTTTTAAATATCATTGAACTAGTTCGGTAATATTAATAAAAAAAATTGCAATGAGATTATTTACCTGGTGCACCAGTTGTCGGCGCTGACCTAGTTGCGTAGTCACGATGTCTGGTCTCATCCAGTGACGGGGCATCGACTAAAAAAACATATAATATTAAATTTTAATTGTCAGTTTTTAAACATCATTGAACTAGTTCGGTAATATTAATAAAAAAAAATTGCAATGAGATTATTTACCTGGTGCATCAGTTGTCGGCACTGACCTAGTTGCGTAGTCACGATGTCTGGTCTCATCCAGTGACGGGGCATCGCCTACAAAAACAGATAATATTAAATTTTAATTGTCAGTTTTTAAATATCATTGAACTAGTTCGGTAATATTAATAAAAAAATTACAATGAGATTATTTACCTGGTGCACCAGTTGTCGCCGTTGGGACTGTTTCCCTGTCTTCCTCTCTGGTGGTAAGATCCTCAAGGGAAACATTCTCTGTCATTTAAACAAAAAACGTTATAAGGACAACCATCAAGGTATAATTAGAAAAAATTATAAGTGGAAATTAATTACCGTCATGGCCCTCATTGATAGTAGCATTGTCGGCTTGGTCCCTACTACAATGATCAGGTTGCACGTGAGGATCATCTACATTTGGCTCTAAAACTGGGTTATTTGCGTCGTCGGTAGTGTTGCTCCCCTGATTTAAACAAAGTTGTTAGACATTAAATTTATGGATGAAAACAAATATATTGAAAGGTTAATGTTTTACCTTATCAGGCATTCTGGATCTTGGGACCTACCCCAAGCTTATGCGACGTTCAACTACGGCTTGATAGCCGAAATGGAAAGCGATATTTTTATCTTCCTCTGTTGTTTCTGTTCCGAAGTCATCACCCTACATTACATATGTATGTGTATTTTTAATCATATTTGATAGGATTACAAAAACGTTGGAAGGCGATACAATTAATTATAAGATGTTTAGCTACTTAATTACAATTCTTGCGGCCAATTTCAAGTAGCCGCCCTGGCCTAGCTTGTGATGGCCCTTTTTTCAATCCTAGCTTTGGTTGCCTTTGAGGTGTCAGGAAACCTAGCATCAAAAGATTAAAGTCAGATATGACGTGGCACACTTTTATTTTAGACATGAGAAAATTAAAGCTATTGAATTAAAGTTGTAATACCTTGCGGGTCCAGTTGGTATTTTTCCTTCTTTCTTTGCCCTTTTCTCTTTTCCGTCATGGATGAGTTCTCTCCACTCACTCTCTGGAACTGTGAGAGGACGCTCATATCTAGGGTTAAATTGCAATTGCGTCCTATAGGTGTCCCTGGTATATTTCAAATATTTGCCGACAACCTGAGCCACCGCTGTTCTATCAAATATGCCGACCCCAAAAAGGGTTTCTAGATAATCTAGAAGTTCTTTTTTCAGGTTGGAACTCTGGGAATTCCACCCTGTGCGTATGGTTGGGCCAAAAATTACCAACGCATGGCTATCCAGATACCTATAGAACTCATTGTTTCCTACACAGATTAAAAAGAAGAAGAAGAAGAAGAAGATATTATCATTAATTTAAAAATAAAAATCGTGATAAATATGTTTTAGATAAAGTACATGAAATAGTTAAAATATTAAAATTTACCTGGGATTTGTACATGCTTTATAGGGACACCTTCATCATTCACCAAAAACGTGCCATTAATGGTCCTTGTGGAGCTGACACGTGTAGCTCCAGGAAACACAATAATGTAGTTGGCCATATCAGCCTCATCATTGCCAACACGTTCAGCGGTTGGCTGGGTGTCCGCTTGGGCAGGGTGTGTTTCTTGCCTGGCACCTAAAGGAGTAGAAGGTGTACAAGAGGGTTGTTGGGCAATCTCTTGCCCTTTTGTCCCACTACCACCAACACCGGTTTCAGCAAGTGCCAGTAAATGCTACATACAAAAGAACTTTTTGTTAGTTTAGTCAATGTAAAAATTAAAAATCAAACTATCAAAATTCATCTCATGCAGAACAAAAAAAATATCCTTTTGACTTTTTATTATTACCTAATATCTTTCTAGCTGGCTCATAAGTTGTTTTATCTTCTCTTCTGTTTCAGGTGTTTGAGGCGCGTCTATCAAAGTATTAAATTCCGACCTTGCATTTCGTGCCTTTTTTTGCAACAAGAACACTGGAGATAGGGATGAAGAAAGCTCTTCCTCAAAGAGGGAATCATCGGGCGTACCATGGCTAGGTGTCTGCATATTTGAACAAAATTAATATTATTTCAATTATGTAAATAACTAAAATACCTGAAGATAGAGCAATGCTGGCACTTTACATGTTCTTCCGCTGGCCTCTTTCCATGATCATCCCGTCTCTGGGTTGTTCCTGCACTGCTCTCATCAGTCTGCCACATTGCAATAAAATTATAAATGTAAAAACTTGAAAACAATATCTAACTTAAACACACAAAATGAAAACTGAAATAATTTCTAATAAGACACCGGACGACAAAGTTAGAGTTTCAAATATGCCTTGCATTGAATTCAGTCCTGGAAACATGTCATTGCACATTAAGGCACCCAAACAAGAGACGAGTTGACAATGAAGACCTTATTGAATATATTGTTGGAGCAACTTCTAGTAAACTTGTTGTGAATACCTTGAGGACATTTTGGAGCAACATTGTTGAAGCTGATGGTATAGCATTGTTGGAGACGATCTTGAAGGGCCTTGAAGTGAAGCTTTTGGAGCAACTATTGAAAAATCCTTAGAGCATTTAAGTAAGGCACTTTCTATCTTTCATCACCTTTTTCCTTTCAATATCCTTTAAACGATTTTTTTGATATTTAATGTTTGAAATCACGTTATAATTCCTTGATTATATGTGTTTGGGGACTAGAATAATTTCACACTAAACCATGCAAACTTAAAAGTAACTTAACAGATCCATAAAGTAATAATAATCATAATTCCTAATTTCCTATTGTACGATATGATACAAATTATTCAAACATGAAGCAATGAAGACATGCAATGTCTGAATTTCAAGATTGATGAACCAATACAAGAAGTTAGAAACTACAACTTTGATTCAATACTGTGTGTCCTAACTCCAGGAAGGAATCTAGTTTGTAGTACAGAACATGCATCGTGTATTATCAATTCTTAATTGACAACAACTAAAGGTCATCTACATCATCAATTCCTTCCCATGTGTTTTTATGTTATATTCCTTATAAAAGTGTCAAATTTCTCTCAAAGTAAGCAACCACTGAATAAAATAAAAAATAGTTGAGATATGTTTGAGAAATGGTCATTTATTTCTTAAAAGGATCTTCACGATTTCTTTGGTTGTTTTTTATCTCAAGAAACAAGAAATGACCTAAGAAACTATCGTGCTGTAATATAAGAAACAACACTGTGCAATGGCCATTTTCAAAGCCAAATGATGTCCATTGAGGACATGGCCTTTATTTGGTTCCTGTTTCATAGGAGTTTCGGGTATAAATGGAACTTTTTTGTATCATTTCCAGTAGTAAAAAAGGAAAACCTTCTTTTTCCATGGGAAATAATTTACCTTTCCTTTTTCAAGATAATCTAAATCACAAAAAATATGAACTATACTGCACAGATTCTTGGATAATGTGAAAGTGCAAAAGGAATACCCTACACAAGTGACGCACACATGTACACTTGAACACTAACATATTTTTGTAGTTGAAATGCAATGCTTGTTTTCATTTAAATGTAGGGTTTTTAAAGCAGGGAGAAATAATGGCTGCCAATTTAATAAGTGTTTCTTTGGGAAAAATTTAAATCTTGTACTGGGTGATGAAGATAATAGAGGGTGTTGAATCTTGATTCTTGACATTGTGTTTAACTTGAATAACTCAAATGATTATAAATATCATTCGATGAGTTCTTTTTTCAAGTATGTCACTCAAAACTCTTATGTCAAAGCATTTTATGATGGCTAGCATTTGCTTGTTTCCCTTTCTTCAGTTCAATGTAAAAAGTATATTAATATATTGGAGCACGAATGATAACTACAATTGTTTGCTCTGCAGTATATCCAGCCCCAAGATTATGAAAAGTTTTCTCAAGTGGAGCTATTTGGTTAGGCTGTAGGGTCAACCCTCTATAGGAGGAAGGGCCTGCAGTAAGAACTTACCATTTTGCAAGAGCTGAGGGCCAATGCTGTTCTGCAAGAGCTGAGGGCGAATGCTGTTCTGCAGGAGCTCAGGGCGAATGCTGTTCTGCAAGAGCTCAGGGCGAATGCTGAGGGCGAATGCTGTTCTGCAAGAGCGGAGGGCAAATGCGCGCGTGATATCAGACGTTAATGTAGCACACATGTACATTTGAACACTAATAGATTTTTGTAGTTGAAATGCAATGCTTGTTTTCATTTAAATGTAGGGTTTTTAAAGCAGGGAGAAATAATGGCTGCCAAATTAATAAGCGTTTCTTTGGGAAAATTTAAATGTTGTATTGGGTGATGAAGATAATAGAGGGTATTGAATCTTGATTCTTGACATCTAGAGAGAACCCTACAGCCTAACACAATCCAATGGAATTGACCAAAAAAACCCCAAATAGAGTCAACCCTACTATAGGAGGACGGCCTAAGAACTTACCATTTTGCAAGAGCTGACGGTGAATGCGCATTGCACTTGGGCGAGAGGGCGAAATCTTTGAGAAAATTCTCGTACCGCAGAGGGCGGCGAACGAGCGAGAGCGATTCTTGGGGAAAATTCTGTTATGCAAGAGCTGATTAGGGCGAATGCTGTTATGCAAGAGCGGAGGGCGGATGCGCACGTGATATTAGCTATTGCCACGGATACGAAAAAATAAAATCATTTTTATGTAGCGTGCATATAATTTTCGTATATGCATTTAGCGCGCATATCAGTGTCGTTATACCGACGGCGAAAAAGGCGTCGCTATTGCAACGAAGGTCTCCAAACGTCGCCATTACGACACTTAGACATTGTGTCGCACTTGTAGTCGTCGCAATAGCGACGCTTTGGGACATAGTGTCGCCAGTGCGACGTCTTCCTCCAAACGTCGCAGTGGCCACACTTTTAAGTGTCGGTATTGCGACACCTTAAAACTTACTATAGGAGGAAGGCCTAAGAACTTACCATTTTGTAAGAGCTGACGGTGAATGCTGTTCTGCAAGAGCTGAGGGCGAATGCTGAGGGCAAATTATGTTCTGCAAGAGCTGAGGGCGAACGCTGAGGGCGAATGCTGAGGGCAAATTCTGTTATGCAAGAGCTGATCAGGGCGAATGCTGTTCTGCAAGAGCGGAGGGCGGATGCGCGCGTGATATTAGCTATTGCCACGGATACGAAAAATAAAATCATTTTTATGTAGCGTGCATATAAGTTTCGTATATGCATTTAGCGCGCATATCAGTGTCGTTATACCGACGGCGAAAAAGGCGTCGCTATTGCAACGAAGTTCTCCAAACGTCGCAATTACGACACTTAGACATTGTGTCGCACTTGTAGTGGTCGCAATAGCGACGCTTTGGGACATAGTGTCGCCAGTGCGACGTCTTCCTCCAAACGTCGCAGTGGCGACACTTTTTAAGTGTCGGTATTGCGACACCTTTCTATAAACGTCGGTATAGCGACGGTTTCGAGCGGGATGGAAAAAAGTTTGGGAAATTTCCGACATTTGGTCAAAAGCGTCGGAACCAAGTGTCGGAATTTGCGCCAAATGTAGTAGTGAGGGAAGCAACCCCCAAAGGACAAGCCAACTTGGATGGAGATCAAGAGGGTCAATGCCAAGACAATCAAACTCTGCAAGACAGAGCAGATGCTTTGAAGTGAAAGGACCCCTCAAGAGGAGCATCAACTTCCCAACCCAAAAATTCGAAGAATAATACAAGCAGTGATCCTCCCAAGGATCAACAGGAAGGAGGGGAAAAAGGAGCTGAGGAAAAACTAGATACTGAGAAGAAGTGAAGAGAGGAAGAACTTAAGAAATCCCAAGATGCCTTGGCGTAGCAACTAGGAGAAGATAAAAAAGGCAACCAGACCGAAGAAAAACAGAAGAAATGACAGAGAGAATAATGGAAAGAGAAGCAAGCAGAAGAGGCCCGCAAGAAGAAGGAATAAGAAGAATGGCAGAAAAGGGAGGCTAAGCATAAGTGGAAAGAGGAGCAGGACAAACAAGAAGCAGAGAAGAAGAGAAAGGAGGAAGAAGCATAGAAGTTACAGACATATTCTTCCAAGGAGGCAGAGGGAAGTTGGTCACAACCCTTGAAAAATGGGAAGCAAACATACCTGCCACATATTGATGTCCCCCCGGAAACTCCCATGACATGAGGACACCTCCCACTCTTAGAACTTGGCATCCCGAAGGAACATGAGTATGATGTACTAGATCTGAAAAGACTATCTTACGATTAGTACACTCATAAAATCATGCAAGAAAGGAGAAAATACCTTCAACGGAATCCAACCGAGCCTCTTGCAGTGGCCACAGTCAAAGACATAGTCCTGGACACCTGAACTAACCCCATAATTATAGCATCAGCCAGAACCACTTTTGCAGCTTCCATTGAAGATAATGTCAACAGGATGAGGAGATAAATATGTTTTCTATAGAGCAGACTCCATGCACCTGAGAAAAGGGTGACTCAAGCAGAGGCGGAAAATAAGGTCGTAGAAACTGAAAATAAAAGGCTCCAACTTACACTTACTCAAGCCAGCAAACTACAAGCCTCCATTCAAGGGGAGTTGGATATCTTAGGAACCACCATGAAGAAATTATACGAGGAGATGATAACTATAAAACAGAAAGTCGCTCCTTTGGCAGGGGCCTAGGAAGAAACAAGGAAAAGGGCTACATAGATGAAGGAAGCCTCCATAGCACTAGACAACATACTTGAATGGTCTGAAAGGTACCCACAGGCTCCTTCCACCTTGCCAAATATGGATTGGGTCAACACTCTGAATGATAAGGTAAAAATAAGGATTAAGTTGTAGTCTAGAGACAAGCTCATAAAATATGTAGAGAGGGTAATGTACTCCTATGAGCATCTCATCAGTGGCATAGATTCGATGGCGGAAGTGCACCACATGGAACTTTCCAAGTAGAGGACGAGGGAAGAGGTAATGCAGGACATCCAGGAATTCTTAGAACCCATCAAATAGGTAGCTGCCTCACAGGATCTCCCAGCCTCCAAGGAAAACATCGCCCAATACATTTTTACACCAGTCTGGATCTACACCAAGCTACCCTCTCTCTCCAACCAGATAAATACAAAGAGGCGTACTTTATTTCTAGATGCTCTAGAATGTTTTCATAGGCTGGGAGAGGACATGCCCCTAATCAATTCAATGGTTGTCGACAACCTAGCCTAGAAAACATATCTTAGAGAACAACAACAGGTAGAAACCCCAATCCTCTCCATCACAAATTTTCTTCCCTAAAAAGACTTGATTTACAGGTCGCGGGAATAGGCAGGTCACAAGTCACAAATCCTTCGAGGTCATAGACCATGCCAACAGTTGGGAAGACGAAGGGGCAAGGCAGCCCAGGGGTCATTTTTAATTTTATATGTACTCCCTCGGGAGATAATGTAGGGACCTTTTTTGGACTCCAAACGAAGAAGGAAATAATTGTACAAAATAGAATGTATGATTCTGGGAACGAATAGAAATGAATGTTTTTGACTCCACTATTCGATCTGATGGAAACTTTTGTGTGTTGACATTATGAATATTATGTTCTCATGTGTTTGGTATCATTTGTAATTGATTAATCTGTGTTTTTTTTTCGTGCATCAATTATATATTTAAGCTCTTTGGATATATGAGTGGTATGTTGATGTTTAGCATAGGGATATGTTAATGACTTAGTTATTGATATTTTCTTAATCTTTCGAAAACAAGATTAATAAATTGAAGGGTGTTTCGATCATAGTGAATTGTTTCTCTTATGTTTAAATAAGTGTTTGTATGAAGCATGTCCCTAATGATGTTTTGATAACAATACTTATTTTGGCTGCATTCTTTAAATCTCGCTTTTATATTCATGATGTTTCATTTTCAGGAGAACCCGTTGACCATTTTTATTGTATCTTTTGAGTAGCTGTACATTCTCATGATTCCGAAATACACCTCCATCTAAGAAGTGGCATACATTTCATCAGTTTAACGGCAGCTGGGGGTACATACTAGACGGAATCCCTATCACAAATGGTTTAGAGTCTAGTTGGGACTTTATACTGGGGAGATCTCCTTACTGTTGGCAAGGCATTTTTCCCTGTCAACAGGTAGTCAGGATATTGATCAACCTACTACCTCAAGCACGAATCCTTCCACTGAATCAATTCTGCCACCTTCTATTCCAGAGTCAAAAATAAAGCCACCGAAGGGTGTTGTCCACAAATTGACGTTCAATCCTCGAACCTGTGCAGCTCAAAATTATAATATAGTTGAATATTTGGCTCAGTCACCTTCAGCTATGTCGACGCTTGAGGTACTCCAAAACTGTCCCTCCCAGAAATAGGATTTGTTTTCGTCAATAGGTGGAATCGACTCGACAAATTCCGATCTTGTAGTCTTTAATCATATGGGCTATGTGCCACAACTACCAGCTGAATTAGCATTCTTGATCCAAGTAAATGTTGTAAATCACCTCTTTCATCGCACTATTATTGATGAGGGAGCATCTACTTGTATTATGTCTCCCAATTTTTGGAAGTCACTTGGCTCGCCTCGCTTTTCTCGATCGCCTACGACATTGAAAGCTTTTGACGGTCATACATATAAGCCTTGTAGTATCATCAATAAACTACATGTCAAAATAGCAGGAAAACTGTAACTATTGAAGTTGAGGTCGTTAACTGACCCCTTAACTACAACATTTTACTTGGAAGGCCATGGGTTTACTCTATGACTAAAATCATTTCTACTTACTTTAGAATGATTTCCTTCCTTCATAAAGGCATTATTACAGTCATCAATCAACTCTCCTTCTTTGCCTCTAGTTCCCAAGTATCTGGATTAGGGGAATTTTTAGGTCTAAAATGGGCCTCCTAATAAAAATGTACAACCAAAATAAACTTAATAAGAACCAATAGGATTCAAGATGATGATGTCAACCATGGGGGATGATTCACCATTTTTTAAGTAAAAAGGTAAATAGATTAAAAAATATTAAAATAATAAAACTACTTTTTCAACTCATATTTTTAACTTATCTTCCAAATTTTTTACTCAAATTATGCACTGGAGTACTCGCTGGATGTAAAATTATTTCCTCATCCAAGGAGTTCCCATGTTGCATACTTTCTATGGACCCTGTTACACGAAAAATGAGAAATACATGAAAAAACATGATTGCAATCATGTTTTCATGTATTTCTCATTTTTTTTGTGTAGAAGATTCCATCGAGCATATGCAACATGGGTACTTCTTGGATGAAGAATTAATTTTTCATCCAACCAGTACTCCCACTCAAAATTTGAGTACTGGGAGATAAGTTGAAAATACGAGTTGAAAAAGTAGTTTTTTCTTTTTCCCTCTAAAATTTGATGATGTAATCTAATATTATTTTATTAGTTCCACTATTATTTTATAATTTCCTTAGGAGGCCCATTTTAGACCTCAAAATTCCCCTAATGAAGCGTTCTATTAGTTCACGCACCCCAACTAGCACTTCAAAGCATTGGTGTAGGGCTCTTAAAGGATTCTTCCCTAATGGGCACCTTTTCATTACCGCTGCCTACGACGTCGGCGGAAATTGTAAGAATAGAGACATGTTTCATGATATATTCCACTTCATCTGACTTAAGGAAGATTACCAATTATTTTGAAGCTGATATGTTGGATGAATTTATGCCACCAATCCCAATTGAGTGGCATAACAATCAATTTACTTGGCTTGGGAGGTTGATCATGATTCATCGTCATCGATCGTTTGGGCCGATCATTCATTATATTTTGGTTCTCCATCTGATCCTTTTTCATCCACATTATTGACTAATGAGAGCATTGTGGAACCCATGATTCCAGAAGGAGAACCATGGGAAGATCATCATCATCATTCCCATCTTCAGGATTACAATGAAGATAATATCATTGAACTATATCACCTTATGATCTCTACTTTATTTTTGAATTCTATTCCAATTAACACCATCGAATCCGAGTGAAATTTGTCAAATATTGAAGAAAACATTTATATTGATATTTGGACCAAACCGAACGTTGTAGAAAATATTCATGTAGGTGTGTCTTGTTCTCCATCCAAACTGGATACTTATCAATCTATTTTTTTTTAATTCAAAGATATATTTGCTTGGTATTATGAGGAAATTCTAGGCATAGATTCTAGTATTGTTTAAAAAACAATTAAAATGTACCCTGATGTTAAACCGATATATCAACACCTTCGTCATGTTCATCCGAAGAAGGCTGCTTCCATTAAAGCAGAAGTTGAAATTTTTTTGCCTGCTAGTTTCATTTACCTTGTTCTTCTTACTGATTGGGTTTCCAACATTGTTCCTGTCATGAAAAAATAAGGGAAAATATGAGTGTGCATCTATTATCAGGATGTCAATCTTTCTTGTCGAAAAGACAACTATCCTACTCCCTTTATCGACCAAATTATTGACGAATGTGCCGACTATGAAATATTTTTCATGGATGGATTCTCCAGTTACAATCAAATAAATATTCTCCCATAGAACTAATATAAGACAAAATTCATGTGTCCCTGGGGCACATTCGCTTATCATAAACTCCCTTTTAATTCAAAGAATGATGGGGCAACATTTCAAAGAGAAATTTATTATGCTTTCAATGACATCAATCACATTGTTCAACCTTGTCTAGATGATTTACCTGTGCATTCACGAAAACAGACTGATCACTCGACACATTTGAGAGCTATATTTTTACATTGCCGACACTAAAAGATACACCTCAATCCACACAAATGTGTTTTTTGTGTTGTTTCTGGTCGTTTTCTTTGATTTTTCTTCTCAAAATATGGAATTAGAATCGACCCACTGAAGGTCCAGGCCATTCTTGATTTTCCTGTGCCATCAAACTTACTTTAGTTACATAAACTTCAAGGAAAGGCTAACTTCCTAAGGAGGTTCATACCCAACTACGCCGAAATGGCTAAAGGATTTACTTGTCTCTTGAAAAAGGGGATTCCCTTCCATTGGGATAAGGTTGTGCAAGCTTGTTTTGATGCTCTTAAATATACCATGATCTGAGCATCATTAATGTATCCCCCTAATTATTAGAGTTACTATTTCCTATATATTGTCGTGGAAGATACGACCATTGCTATGGTTTTAGTCCCATTAGGAGAATTTTGAGGTTTAAAATGGGCCTCCGAAGGAAATTATCAAATAATAGTGGAAATAATAAAATAATATTTGATTACATCATTAAATTTTGGAGGAAAAAAGAAAAAAACTATTTTTTCAACTCATATTTTCATCTTATCTCCAAAAGTTTTTACTCAAATTTCGAGCGGGAGTACTCATTGCATGCAAAATTTAATTCCTCATCCAAGGAGTACCCATGTTGCATACCTTTGATAGATCCTACTACATGAAAAATTATTAATACATGAAAAATGTGATTGCAATAACGTTTTTTCATGTATTTCTCATTTTTCATGTAGCAGTGTTCATCAAAAGTATACAACATGGGTACTCCTTGGATGAGGAATTAATTTTTTATCCAACAAGTGCTCCCACTCCAAATTTGAGTAAAAAATTTGGGAGAAGTTGAAAATACGAGTTGAAAAAGTAGTTATGTTATTTATTATTTTTTAATATTTTTACCCTTTTACTTAAAAAATGGTGAATCATCCCCCATGGTTGACATCATCACCTTAAATCCTATTGGTTATTATAAAGTTTATTTTGTTTGTACATTTTTCTTAGGAGGCCCATTTTAGACCTCAAAATTCCCCTAATGACGAAAAATATGGGATAGAACATCCGATATATTATTTGAGCCATAATCTCAATGATACATAAGTTAAGTATTCATACATCGAAAAGCTCGCCTTGGCAGCCATTCAAGATGTCCAAATATTTTTCCATTATATCCTACTTCGAAAGACCATTCTCATTTCAGTTGCAATCCTATGACATACATTCTGTCAAGTCAATTACTGGGGGGGAATATTCAAAATGGATCGTCATTTTCTAGGAATTTGATTTGGAATTCATCAAATCCAAGTCAAAGAAGTCTTTAGTTTTGGCTAAGCTTCTCTCTAACCTTCCCTCTGATAGTACTGAAAATACATCGGAACCATCAATTCCAGATGAGTATCGGTTTCTGATTGGGTCATCTGACCCTTGGTATGGGTATTTTATCATTTATCTCCAAACCCAGACTTTCCGGCCCGATACCTCTTGCTCAAAATAGCGATGTATTCAATACCAAGCCAAATATTATCTAATCATCAGTGATACACTTTATCGTCGTGGTGTCGACACAATTTTAAGGATATGCCTCACTCATGAGGAGGCCAAGAAAGTTCTAAATTATTTTCATGCTGGTGCTTGTGGTGGAAATTTGTCTAGTTATGTTACCGCGCAGAAGATTCTCAGCGCCAGTTACTTTTGGCCTACCATATTTCACGACTGCATCCTCGCGGTTAGAATTTGTCATGCCTTCCATATATTTGACCATAAAATATGCATACCACCAATACCAATTCACCATGTCATTGTTGTGGCACCATTTTCAAAATGGGGCATTAAATTCATGACTTGCAATCCTCATTCATCCGACGAGCATGGTTATATTATTGTCCCAGTCGACTACATTACCAAGTGGGCTGAAGCGATGCCTAGATTTAATAACACAAGTGAAAAAATTGCATTGTTCTTTTTCAATAATGTTGTCTCATGGTTTGGTATACCACAATCTATAGTTACAGATCATGGTAAGCATTTTCGTAATGATATGATGAATGAGTTGACTGCCAAATTAGGACCGTTGCATGATAGTTTTACTCTTTATTATCGAAAATTCAATGCACAAGTTGAATCCATTAAAAATATTCTTAATCAAATTCTTCAACGAATGATAGGGGTTCACAAACGAAATTGGCATTTAATCCCGTACTCGGCTTTGTGGGCATATCGAACCTCGGTGAGAAATGTAACTAGATCTACCCCCTTTTAGTTGGTGTATGGTGTGGAAGCTATATTACCAATCCAATGTGAAATTTCATCATTAAAACTTGCTATTGACCTAGTACCTGACATCTCTAATGAAGAAGTGTGTTTTTTTAACCTCATCCATATAGATGAAACACTTCGTGAAGCCACATTGTCCAACGAATCGCATAAGAGTCGAATCAAGGCACAATTTGACCAACATGTCAAACCTTGCATCTTTTCGGAGGGATACCTAGTCTTGATTTATGATCAGGAAGTTGATTTGATAGGAACACGAAAATTTGAGCCACTATGGCATGACCCCTACATTTTCAAAAGAATTCTAGCTAATGGCGCCTATGAGTTAGTTGATTATGATGGAATTCCATTGGCATAGCCTCAAAATGGGATGTATCTTAAACACTACTTTCTTAATTGATCGTAGTAAAATTTTGTATCATATTGTATTTATGCTTTGATTTGCATTTACTATCTTATTTTGTTTTTCTAGATTTTTCTTAAAATTAGTAATCCACTTTACATTTCATCACAGATGACTGAATCTTTGGAACCATTCGTTGGGTACGCCGATGGTGCTAGTCGTAGTACGCATAACCTATCCTCTGTAGCATGGGCCATTTTCACTCCAAGTGGCGAGTTAGTGAGTTTTCAAGGGATTTGTATCGATCAATCCACAAACAATATCGCTGAGTATATCACATTGATCGAACTTCTCTCTGATGCCATTTCATTTGACATTAATCGCATCATCATTAGTTTAGACTCACAAGTTGCCATACTACAACTTACTAGGATCTATATTGTCTGAAATCCAACACTTCATCGTATGTTCCTTATATTTTTACTTTTGGAGAGACTTTTTGATTACATTCAATATCAACACAGTTCCAAAAATTTGAACACATTAATTGATTCCTTAGCAAATTTTGTTTTAAATAGACATTTGCAACGCATGTAAAGAAATATTTTCAATTCACATCACATAATTGAATATGATTGCACATTAAACATAATTAAACACTAAAAACAAATACATATATAGTTTAGGTTTTTACAAAATTTGTGCCCAAGACACATTGGTCATCTGACCTAAAAATGTATGAAAAAATGTCAAAATTAAACTAGTGATGCTCATGATAACAAGAAACTGCTTTAGCTATCCTATACAATAACTGCATCCAACAATTAGGAACACAAATAGTATGGCACTATAGTCTCATAGGTAACTCGTCGATCTGAAAAGCTGGTATCCCAAGATTCAATCCCTCGACATGCTGTTGTAGCTCAGCAAGAGTATCGGTCAAATCTAAATCTCGAAGGACTTATCTCTTGATAGTCCTCTCCGCTATCTCATCTACTTCATGCTCTAGTCAACCCATTGGTCGAACATGACCCACATATGTGTACATACATGACCCACATATGTGTACATAAAAACTTTAGTTTAGTCTTAGGAAACATAGAAAATACAAAAACATGTAGAAACTTGAAAAAAAAAAAACATGGTCAAAACATTCTTAACCATTGCACCCCATTGAGCGCCATTTGGTAAAATCAAGTCTAGATCTCCACAAAAATATATGCCTGCATATGGATACTCATATATGGAAATTATTTTTTTCCTGAACCAGACAAAGAATGCAATAGAGAATATGATGGTTGATTGACCAGCATGTCTAGCCATCAATTCAACCCATCTCTTCATCCGAAGATCTCTAGGACCAGATATGCTCAATGTAGCATGTTGCGGCTGCATCAATGGAACCCGCTCTAAAATTAAGGAAATCAGGATCGAGCCATAATTGAAATTCTTCTTCCTACCTCCCTTATTTAGTCAGTTGTTATTTCATCTGAAAGAGTAATGCTTCAACCCAGTTGAACGTTGTCGGTTCTAAGAACTCAAGGGCATACTACATGTATAATCTTTTTGCAACATGTAGTGTTGCAGAACGAACAAGATTTTCAATAGTAAAAAGGATGGTTCTCAAAGGAAAATCATGCACATCATAGATATTTATTTTCCCATCTTTACTTGGTTTAGTCCTTCGCTGAAAATACTGGTGTATGTAATCCTTCATTGTCTCTCCTTCAAGAGTAGATCCTACAAGGGAAATAGGAGAACCACGCCTCGATAATACAGTGAGAAAGTAAATATCCTCAACCAATATTGGGAGCAATTTGTCCCCAATGTGAAAAGCTTGCAATACCAGATCCCATGAACGAAATAGGAACTCCAATAGTTCCATATGCTGTCTCATCCCTGATAATATGAAGTATTTAAGCAACCCACAATCTCTAATGGCTCTTACTGTAGCCAAATCATTTAGGTAAATCATATATTTTTCTTCATGTTCTCTTTCTCGCCATGTAATAGTCATTTTGATTCGATGAATATCTGAAAGCCAGTCATAAGCTTCATTAGGATCCATTTCATGCAAAACATTTGGGAAATTTTTGGCACACAGCAAGAAACAAAAATGAGAAATGCGCCCACTGCACCCCATGTCAAGGGATAGAGCATTGCAGTGCACCTGGACTTCAATTCCAGTGCACTACAATGCACCTTTCGATATTCAAGGGTGCGTTTCCCTTAGAACGTAATATATTTACCCTAAAGGGCTCAAAACCCTAAACATTTACCATGAAATGAAACATAAATGATACTAAAAGAAAGATAAAGCTCATAGTTCCAACCTGGATCAAACAACGAGAGAAATCGTCCACTGAAACTGTCGTAATCGACCGCTGAAGTTTGAGGGAAAAACCGGTTCAGAGCTCCTAATTTTCAAATGGTAACTATGGAATGGAAAAATGAAATGGTAAAGACTAATTTTTAATAGTCATTTTGATTATTTTATTCATATTTAATGATGTGGCTATAGTTTTTATTAATTTTTACTATGAAATAGGTATTTTTAATCCGTTTGATGGTTCTCTGAACAGGTTTCATGACTGATAAAGTGAGTTTAAAGTGCACGATTATTCGAAATCGATTTGACCACAAAGCATACTTTTATCCACTTTTTTAAGCTTTGATAAAAATGAAAAAGGAATTAAAGCGCACTTTTATCTCTTTTTCGAGCTTTGATAAATGTGAAAAAGGAACCCCCTGGAGTCTTCTTTTAGCTTTTTTCAGACTCCGCTAATGTGAAAATATTGCAGACCACTTGTCTTTTCGAGCTTGTAAAAGTAAATGAAACGACATCTACTCAATATAAGTTTAACCCTTTTCCAGAATGAGATGGATTATTTACGAAAAAGGAACACCTAAGTCGAACATGGCTTAGAGGTTTTCTCAGGTATAATTTTACACTTCTTTGGACTTGAGCGACAAATTTAAGAAAAAGGACTCATGGAGTTTTCTTTTTGTCCCTTTTTCAAACTCTATAAACATGAAAAAGGACCAGGTTTTCATTGTCATTAGACTTTTTAAAACATAAAATAGTGACAGACTTGTTGATCATGGAAAGATCGAGTTTCATTATTTCTAAACTTGTTAAATCATTAAATAGCACTGTATTCACCCGAAGGGTCGAATTATAGATCAAGCATTTATTACCCTCATCAATATTGTTAAAAATAAAGAGGTACTAGTCAGCAATGACTGGGGAAATTTTGGGAAAAATAATAGAACACCTTATGGTAGCAAGTCACTCTTTCACTTCATCATTGTGACTTTTGGGTTGGGTAATCTTATTGACAGTTTTCATACCTATGGTCCATCATACCATCACTTCAGTTTTGAGTCAATTCTTCCAACTCATTTCAGTGTCATTGATATGTTCAAGAGAAGTCAACCAGTGATTCCTCATCTTCTGCACTACTCATAAACCTTCATTTTCATGACCGCCATCCTCGAATATTGCTACATCAAGTCACATTTTGTCTCCAAAATCATTACTCCTATTTCACGATAAAGTTGCTTCCTATCAACATCAACCCATTATCCAGGAAGTTAACTTAGAAACATCTTTCAAGTGTCTTGGAACTTGCTACATCATCGGCAGGTTTCTCGCTTCAGGCAACCGGTTGACATCATCCGACCTTTGACATCAAATAATATATTCACGCCTTACAAATTATTCTGCAGTACCTTGAGAGCCATTAACATCAATGGTGGTGTCTCTCGCGTCTGTTAACAAATTACATCAATTTTTGGTAATCAGACGATGTCTTCCCATGTTCAAATTCAGATCATATATTTGCATGGTTAAACTTGTACTTGAACAATCGAGTGAATGAAATAAGAAGACCCTAGATCTATTTTCATCCACCCAGGCTGTTATTTGAGGAATTGTACTACATCATCCATGCGATGGCTTTACATACAGATGGTCATCCGAACATGGGCATATATCTATAGGCATGTCTATATCTGTAGACAAATTTCTGAATTAAGTACATACTATGATAGTTTCTATGTTGAGCGCGGGTATGCCTCCCTCAAAAATTCATGTCCAATATGTAAGATATCATGATGTAATGTATTGCAAATTTATGCAGGTCAGCGTCTGCTCCAAATCCTACTCATCACGTCGTAAATCATCTCATCCAAATATTATCATTATTTTGACTTCATGCTCTAGGGGGCAGCTATTACACGTCAATTTGGGAATCATCCCCCAAGACCTGGTAAAATTGGGCATCATTTCCCAAGACCAATATGAATAGGGTCTATCATCCCCTAATTCAGTTGCTATACGCCCTAAGATAAGTCATTCCATTGATGGCTTCAATTGTGAGATTTCCAATGTTTGAGGTATAGATTATATGACCCATTGACTCATCAAAACTCCTCTGAATGGGCCTAAGTGCATTGTAGTGCACTTATCTCCATGCAAGGGTGCACTGCAGTGCACTCCCGACACTTAAGGGTGTGTTGGTCTCTTGGGAACGAAATCGTCATTGTTACGCGAATCTCCACATGTGTAGTGCCTTCTAGAAGAGATCATAGGTGTCATACTTTGAATACAAGTGTTCATCCATCACAACTGAACTTGGAAACATGTATCACCTATTATTAGAAAGCCATTCAATTCCATTTATTGAGAAACTACCTTCAATTTCCCTATAAATTGAGCACTCATCTAAGTGATAGGGAGGCAAAAAATTGTGTAATGTTATGTTTTTGGACTCTCAATTGATGATATTTGGAAGTAATGTTATGCTGTTGAGATGATGCTTGGTTTGATGAGGATGGAATGAAGTTGGAGCAGGTTGACGATGAATCGATCTATTGGTTGCAATCTTCTCGTCCTACTTTCTTAATAAGGATATCTGTTCAGTTTCTCATATGTATTCTTATATCTTGAAAATTGCATTCTCAATCTTGTATGTATTCTTATATATAATCAGTTCGATTTGGTTAAGATAAGTAGATACTTATATATTTGTATGTTTTTTTTGTTCTCTGTCTTTGATTGCATGTATCAATCGAGCGGCTTTATTTAGATTGAGCGCAACAACAACAACGAAAGAAGGAGAAAGAGAGCGAAAGGATTATAGGTAGGTTTCTTTCCTTTCTGTATATATATTTGTCTTAGAGAAAAGAATAGTTGTCTTTATTCTATGGCTCTGAGTGAAGGAATGTCACACTCATGGAATCTAGTTTATCTGTAGATTATAATTTCATATAACACAATGAAAGGAAAAAATAGTAGTCAAAATGGGAGGAGTGGACCCTCTCACACTAATCAACAATAGTGTATAAATCACGAAAGAAACACGAATCATAAATGGTGATGGGGGTCCCATCTCTCCCATGGTATATGAACTACTCTTACCATACATTTGATGAGATAATAATGAAAAAGGTTCGATGAAATTAGAACTCACTTGTGTAAGTACAAGGTTTAGAAGATTATTCAAAGGTGGGTTGACTTTTGGTGGTGGAATCTTGTCTACTACTTCAATGGTAACTTGGTCTTTCCCCTCTAAACCAAAGACAATCATGCCAACTTCAGTTTACTCTAATCCATCTAATAATGGAGATATCTAATGTTTTTGTGGTGTTAGATACTCCTTATTGGGAGAAATTTTTCTTGATCATTGAGAATGATAGATAATTAGGTCAGCCATGGTGAATAATTTTTATTAATTATTTGACTAAGACACCCCTCTGGCCAACTAGTCTTGAACCAAATAGAACACATTATAAAACCCATGAGAAATAAAACATTCAAACCAACTATAAAAGGTACCTATTTAAAGCTAATACACTTGAGGAGATCAATCACCTAAGGGCCCTAGACTAATGGAGGACTAAGAAATAGTTACTCCAACCTTCTTATACCATCCTTTATCGGCACAAATGACCTTGATGGAGCTGAGCATCACCCTTAGGAGCACTAATATGGTGACTTAAATATGCTGCAAATATCATGGGGACTTCCCACCCATAGTCACCTACTAGGTAAGAGCCCTAAAATATAGGCCCCTAAGGATACCACCTGAAAACCAAACAATTGGAGTGAAAAATGTGATTATAACCATATGCGTAAGTAGGGTATATAAGCCAAAAACATCTTGAGAATTTTCTCAAAGTGAGTACTACACCTCTCAAAGAGAGATTCTATGTTAATTCACATAATGCAATAAAAGAACACTAGCAAGCGAGTGGGTATGTCACTCCAAAAGTTCCAAATGTGACTATGTGCTTGAATCATATGTAAGAAGATATTTATAGTAAGCATCTAATGTCAAAATGGATTTACACTCTCTAGTGAAACTAGTTTCAATTTTAAGAGTGTCCACTCCAAAAAAATTTAAAGGATTTACACCCCTTAGTTAATGTTAGTGTGTTATCGCAAAAAAGTATAGATTAAATTTAATTATAACTTTAATTTTATGGCTTCGTCTTACTTACAAAATGCAACTGAGATGGTGTGTATGAGACTCAATACCAATCCAATATGCAAATTAAATGAGGAATGCAATTGTTTTTTCTATTCAATGAAAACTAGCTAAAGGCAGGGCAGGGAGTTATTTCTTTTTCCAAGTGACAAGTTCACAACCTCACTCAATGATATTTTGATATTCACCAACTTCACATAATAATATAATCCACTAAAAAAATTGTAAATCAAATTAAAGACTCTTAAGATGCCAAAGCAAGAGCACCAAAAAGCATTCAAAAGATTGAAACTGATTCTTTGATATAAAAATGCATGAATTATGGCTTATCAAACCAAAAAAATAACAATATCACACAAAAATAAAGTTTCAATCTATAACTCAATGTAATAAGCCAACAAACTTACACCTATAAAGATATACAAGGAAAAAAAATCCAAAACCTAAACAAGGGAACAAGACCTAAAAAGTCACATAGTTTTGGTTTTTTTGTAATTCCTCTAACTAGAAAGGTCACAAATACTAACCAGAAAAATCATATTTAGTTCTCAATGTCAAAAAAATAAGAAAATGATCAATCACCATTGAATGAATTCAACAAGAAAAACCAACCTTGTGCAAAATAAAGAAAAGTTACAAAATGAAGTATATCTCATAAATGAGAAAGGATGTAGATTAGATCTAGGTTAGATATAATCAATCAAAGACAAATGAGTACATATATAATCGTTAGACAACAATATCTAATCCATATCTCACTAAAAAGATTCACCTACAAAGGTCATTACTCCAAGACAAAGGTAGACTATATCAGTATCGATGTGAGACAACTTCTTGGGAGTTATTAGATGTTGTAGTTTCCTGGTAACTCATAGAGAGGGAGGGAATGAATTCTAAAGTAATTTTTTTATGAAAATAAATTCTTAGATATAAAATATAAAATCAAGATCCAACCTAAAAAAGAGTTAGACAAGATTGAAATCAAGAGACAAATGCTCAAAACAAATTAGAAACTAGGGATCACAAATAATGAAGGACAATAAATGAAACAGGGATTTTTCCCAAGTGGAGCCAATGGTTTTGTTTTCTCTGAATTCACACAAGGGAAAGGGTCTATTGTCCCATGGATCATGCCTCATGATTACATAAATGGTGGGTGAAATATTCAAGTCAATCTCCTGGTCATAATACAATTAAACAACCATACAATTAATAGACAAATATAGATATATGATTACACCTTAGAATCCTCATAGGCTTGTTTTTCTTGAAGAACACTTTTAGTAGTTTGAAAATTTTATCCTATATAGAGATCCTACTCCAACTCCTCAATTTAAACCCCTACACACAAGAACTAAAAGCAAGGACAATGTTTACCTCAACAATAATAGAGTTAACATATACCATAAACTAATACAATATATAAACCATATTCATCACATATAAAAACATGAAATTGATAAGGAAATCACATTTTTATTAATATAATATAAACGTACACATTGAATTATACCTTGGCCATAATATGTGCTTTCCTTTGATCCCTTAATTCTCCTCTTCCCTCAAATTGTAGAAAAATTGAGCTCGTTCTAGATGCAATAAAAAAGTGTTATAATGATAATTCACTAGCATTATTTGGCTATCTCTCTTTGATTTCTCCTTTGAAAATTGAGAGGGTATTTCAAACTTGAGAGGGTCTCACTAAATAGGTCTCTCCTGATATGGGAATATGTATATGAACACATAGTGTAAAGAGAAGTTAAGAAACTTATACAAATACTAACCCTTTGCCAACTCAAAATAAGATAGGTAAAGTTAATCTCCTTGGGAAGAACCACTTGTGGAATTTTAATCTTGAACAATACCGGGAAGAAGTTAGGTTGTATACCACATGACAAAATGCACACATTGATGGAGTGATGGGTACACAAAATGCTAGGTTTGTGGGAGTGATAAGATATTAATTAAGCTCAATCAAGGAGGATAAGGACTATGTTCAAGCTATCTTTTGAAGGAGGTTGACTTATGGTTCCTCGTACTAACATAGTGTGGAAAACTGGGTTAAAAAATGAGCATTTTTTATTATCTTTTGGAAAGTCAATGTAAAAGGATGAAACAAACTAATTCTCATGGTTGTACATAAACTTCTTCGATTAATTTATATAGAGAACATTATGGATAAAAACTCATACTCTCCTTGAGCTAACTAATTTGAATTTGTCATAATCAAAATAGAAGATAATCAATAATAGTATTTGATTGTATTTCTAGTTTCAAAAAAATATAAAGTTCCTTTCCATTCCTATTCAATCAATGGCGTGCTAAGTTTATAACATTTTATTTTTTTATTAAACTTGTGCCTCAACTAAGGAGGTAGGTCCCTCTTATTATCTAGACACTATATCAGTCTTAGTCATATTGTAGTTGTAACATTATTTACAATTTAGTTTATTTCTTTAATTACTCTGTTTTTTATATAGTTGCAACTCTAAATTCGAACTACTGCAACTCTAATATTTAATATTGTCACAACTTTGTATCATACGTTTATGGCCACAACTCAGTCATTAATGTTATTATTAATTGACAACTTATACTTTTTGTGATATTTGTATAAAAAATTGTTACTCATTTCATTGTTGCAACTCTACACTAACACTAAAATACTTTGTTTTCTAAAACTGTGATTAGTATATTTTCGATTATGGTCAATTTTATTATTATTTTCATGGCATATTATTCATATTCATGTTTCCTTCATAAAAAATAAAAAATAAAAATAGTTTGATATTTAGTAATTTATAAAATCACATTCCACGTGCAATCGCATTTCTATTACAACAACTAAGATCATCTTAATACTAGAGCAAGTTACCTTTGATGCTTGTGTGATTTACTTTCTACAAGTGTAATTTTACTTTCTTGCAAGTGTGCTCTTTACATTCCTCTAAGGTGTCGATTAGATTTCAAGTGTGGTGGAAAGCATCTCAATATTTTTTCCTATGAAATTGACATTAAATAATACAAATATAGGTTTTACTAGCATAGATGGTACAACAATTCTCAAGTTCCATACAAACCTTAATTGAAAAGTAAATTCAAAATCTTTTGTTTGTCTCCTAGAGCAATTATCAATTTAATTGAAAGACCCATTAAGGATGACTTGTAACCTCATCAGCATATCACCTACTATAGCCCCAAACAATGGGATTCTTGAAGAAATTGAAATCAGTAAGAATGTAAACTATTCTGACCTCATTTTTTTTTATGTGAAGTATTTATGCATATTTCCAAACTGCCTAGAACCATGTTAGATGATAAATAAATGAAATTTATTTTTTCGAGATATGCAGATGGAGAGTTTGGTTATCGTCTATGGGATCTATTTAGACACAAAAATAGTATAATTCAGGTTGTCATATTTAATGATTTGGAGACGTATAAAAGGTCTATACGTGATATGGAGATTAAGAAAATTGTTGACAAGTTTGTAGAACATCAAGAAAATATACCACCAATGCAAGAAACTAGGCATTCAACTCAAGAGTATGATGGGAAACAAGTGGAAAATGATGGACAACAACAAGAAGAATCCTTGCAGTAGACATTACAAAATATCCAACTCAAAAACCCACCAAAGTTGGTTTACATGGCTATTAGGCCTCATAAACCCTCACAAAGGTATCCACCCTCAAATTATATTTTTTTAATTGTCGTAGGTGAAACTAATTTTTTTTAGGAGGCTTGTAAAATGGAGACTAGCAAAGAGTGTAAGAAATCAATGGAGGAAGAAATGGACTCACTATTCAAAAAAAAAAAAATTGGGAGTTCTTAAAGCTTCCAAAATGAAGAAATTCCCTACGAAACAAGTGGGTATACAAAATTATACATGAGGGTGAAGGAAAAAGGAAAGATATAACGAGAGGTTAGGGGTGTAGGGATTTTCCCAAAAAAGAAGGTATTGACCTTACTAAACGTTTCTCACTTATTGTTGAGAGATGTCATCCATAAGAGTTCTTGGTCTTGTTGCTACTTTAGATTTGGAATGTTCACAGTAATTTGTAAATACAACCTTCCTTCATGGAGAATTGAAAGAAGAGATTTATATGACATAGTTGAAAGGATTAAAAATAAAAGGAAAAAAGAACTTAGTTTAGAGATTAAAGAAGAACCTCTATGGGATGAAATAGACACACCATCAATGGTATAATAAATTTCATTCATTTATGTTGGATTATGGTTTTAAGATACTCTAAATTGATACTTGTGTATACAAAAAGACACATGACTTAGAAAAATATATTACTACTATTATTTGTGGATGACATGCTAATTGTTGGTCGTGATAAGAACATGATTAATAGATTTAAGAATGACTTTTTCAAACAATTTGCAAGGAAGGATTTGGGCCCAACACAACAAATATTAGGCTTGAGGATCATACATGATATAAAAGAACAGAAAGTTGTGGTTGTCACAAGAAAAAAATAATGATAAGGTGTTACAAAGGTTCAACATTCAAAAGTTGCCAAAGTAGTTGTTACACACCTAACTTCCAACTTTGAACTCGGTGTTGATTTGCACCCTTATGATGACAAGAAGAGAGAGTAAATGAGTAAAATCGCTTATTCTTTATAAATTTGAAGCTTGGTGTATTCCATTGTATTTATTCAACTAGATATTGTACATTCAATAGGAGTAGTGAGTATATTCCTTACAAATCTAGACAAATAATGTTGGAAAGTAGTGTTATCACCCTAGTAATTCTTAGGTGGTGGGATTTTGGTTTATAGTTAAATAAAACTAGGGGTAATCAAGAACATCTTTTTGATTTCAGGATCTAGCCTTCCTGAATTCCAGAGAGGGATCTCTCCTTAAGATTTAACTTTGTTTTAGATTTGAGTTTAGGCTAGGTATGATGGGGCATTTGGTTTGTTTGAAAAGTTTAGTGGGAATAAGATTACTTGGAGACAAATTTAAAGAGGGATCTACTAGTCCATTGGGCTATGGGGTCAAATGTAGCAAGAAAGATTGAAATGCAAGGCCAAAAAGATGCTAATATACTCAGGGAAAGGTAGATAACCCTCATAGATTTGAATAGTTTGATTCGATGGGATGGCTTGCTTTTGGGATAAAGGGAAGTGAAGGATCCTTTGATCCGGAAATAAGGAGGAGGAGGCAGAGGTAAAACGGGACTCAGGAGCAACTAAGGATTCCTAGGTCCGGAAATCAGCAAAAAATATTGAAATGATTACTTAGTTAAGACAGGGAGTTTTTTAACACTTATCCTGAAATAGTACTCCTAATTAATCATTTAGATTTGAACACATATATGAAATAGAATGGAACTTTATAAAATGAAACAATGACATAAAGAAATAACTTTACTCATTAGTTTATCGTAAGAATCCTGAGTTATGAAGTCCAGTCAGCTGTATTCCAGTCAGCTACTATGCAATCAATACATTAGCCTCCAAAGCACCAACAAAAATATCTATAATAATCTCAGCAACTTTTATTCCAAACAAAATACTTCAAAGAGTGAAGTATTTATACAAATTCTAAGCTAAAATATCTTGAAAAATATCAAGATTGGTTTACAAAATATCTCAAACTGTTTTACATAGATAGAACTTAATTAAAGGACACTCAAAACTAATGCATCTATTTGGCAATATTTTTTATGGATAGGTGATGATAAACATGATAATCCGAATTTGATCCAACTCTTAGTTGATGATGAGGCATCCAAGTCACTAACTATTTCCCTTCTTTGTGCATTATGCTCCAGCAATTCGACAAACTTGGGGCCCAATGATACCTTTTTATTTCTCAATCCAAAATATATATGTAAAAAGTGAAATATTTTATTGTAGATAAATATGTTGGTGAAATGCACCTCTTTAATTTTCCTAAAATTCCTCTCCTACTTTGCACAATAGGCTATGAAAAAGATGTGTAAAACAGAGTTTTATAGAGTCTTAAAAATAGCTTGTAAATATGTGCATGTATCTCTCATTCTGAAATAGATGTGCAAAAAGTGAGATATTTTTTTGTAGATGGGTCTCTTAGGAACAAAAACCTCCTTCAGTTTGTTAAGATTTATTTCTGATTGGCCACAATCTACTCTGCAAAATTGTGACTTAACAGGAATTTTCTGCAAAGAGTGCTTTCCAATATTGTTTAATATTTCCCAATCCATAATGGCTATTAGAAAAGTGAGAGAGGTTTTTCTAGATGGAAACCTTCCAAACATAAAACTCCTTCCATTTTGCAAAATGCATCTTGGATTGATAACAATAGTTTCTGTAAAACAACGACTAAAACATGAAATTTCTGCAAAAATGTTCCTTCTTGTTATGTTTTCATCTTTTCACCTTTTTTGTTCTTTTAACTGTTTTAATTTCACTTTGGATAAACTTCATTGTTGGTGAAAGTGTTTTCATCTCTTTTTACCAATTTATTGTCTCTGTATTTTCGTTTACTGTTTACCTTTGACTGCTTTGTAATTTTGTTTTAACTTTCACTTTGAATTTTACCTGATACACTTTAACCACTGATACTATTTGACTGTTATGTTTTTTGTGTCATTATGAATTTTGATTTCACTTTTACCATTCAAAGTGCACATTTCATCATTCTGATCTCTCGCTGACTTTATTTTATTCTTTTTATGTATACAAATTGTTTGTTGAATGAATCTTCTGAATTAAAATCTGAAAATTTGGAGCAAAAAATTTTGTCAACTAGTATTGAAACTGTTGGCCCAAGTCCATATGCTGATAATAACCTGAAAAAATAAAATAATTTTTTAATGAAATCCAGGTCTGCAGGGACGTGATTGAAGTCTTTTTTAAAAGTCCTGTGGAATGGGATCTGTCTGTGGAGGTTTAACTCTGTTTTTTAGGCATTTTGGGTAACTATTGCAAGATTAGACAATTTGTAGGAGTTTTTTACTTCAACAGAGGGATAATTGAGCAAATTTGGTTAAGGATAATCTCTTTTGGGTTTTCTGATCAATCAGGTTTATCAAAGAAATTTTAAGGGTGTGAAAACTGGAATAAAATAGAAAACAGGGGTTTTTTGAGTTTATTTGACTGAGAAATAGGGTTTCAAGGCATATTCAGAGTTTCAACCCTTTAAATATTTGAATTTTGGTGTTTGGAGCTTAGAAACAAATAAAACTGGCCTTTAAAAGACTGGCTCCAAAACACATAGCTCTCTCAATTCGCAGGTATTTTGATGTTTTGACAGGTTTTCTGAAGCTTCTATGGTCGAATTTGGACGTCGGTTGATTTTTTTGAAACAGTGTACTTTGTTATGTTAACAAGGTATCTTCAGTTGAAATTAGATATTTGATGTTGCAGAGGGTAGCTTTAATGGTCTTTCAGATGTAGTCACAGTGGAAGTTTAGCTCCGGGGCTATAAATTGGTCAATAGAGGCTTGAAAATATTTTAAAATAGTCGGGGCGAGAGTTTAACTGATGCAGGAGCATCAAGGGCATTTTTTATTTGTAAATATGTTAGAAAAGGGGGTGTGACAAATTTTTAATTTGTTATTTTAAATAAAATAGGAGGAAGTGAGGATTTTTTAAATATCCTTTTATTAATTAAAAGGATATAAGAGAATTTGGTTAGTTAAGGATATGAAGGGATAAGATTCTAGATAATAGGATTTGTTGAGATATTCTAGTGGTGTTGAGATATTAAGGGGATTGAGCATTTAATTAGATCATTTTTAAAATTTTATAAATTAGAAGGCCTCAAAGGAAAATGACACACTTGAATAGTGAGAGTGGTTGAGAGCAGGTTTTGAACAGCCAAGGCTGTAAGCCTTTGGGCAGGTTGTAAGGGCCAATGAATTGTAAATCAGGCCACGGAGAAATGTTGTTGTAAGTAAATTCACTTTTATGAAAGTGTTGGTTTTGTGTTATGCACTTTAACTTGATCAATTCGGGTGTGATTCAATTTCTGTGTTGAAATGGTGAATTTGCTGGTATTTAATTTGCTGGTTTATAAGAGAGGAATTGTAATGTATGTTCTTCAAATCCATGCATGAGCTTATTTGTGTCAAATAAGGAACTCGATTTTAAATTTAGATTGGTTAATATGTGGTACAGTGGAAATTGGGAATTGAATGTAGGAGGGCGCAGAGCTATGTTTTGAAACTCTGTTGGAATTCAATTAAAAATTGTTATGTTTCAATAGCAGTGACATAGTTTGAACAGCGTGGAAAATGAGTGGCTCTGGCATATCGAGTTGGAAAGTCGAATTCATGAAGGCGCATACATTTTGGTGAAAATTAATTGAACTGCTGTGAATGATGCGTTTATGTTGTAATTGAAAACACTGTTATTTGAATACGCATAGCACTGATATGAAGATTTCAAGAAACAAATTAATGAATTTCGATTATGGGATGCGTTAAATTGCTGACCATTTCTATTGAATGAAATCGATGGCAGTAATTGCTCTTTGTTTAGTGTGTTGAAGCCACAGGTGTAATCGATTGCTGAAATTCCTATTGATTGAAGCGTGTTCTGGACAGAACTACGGACATAATTAATTGGACGTTGGCTCTTAGTAAATCAATATCAATTTATTATAAAACCTGAATCGTGGCAATGTAAAACCCACCGTTGTGAAATTAAAGGGCTGCGTTTCATGTTTGAATGTTTATAAATTGCAGGATGGATCGATCGATTGGAAGATCGAGCGCTGCAACGTGAATTAACGCAGAACCAAATCAAATGACCAACAGACCTTTGTTGATGGTAAATGAATTTGCGTGGATAGGAATGGTTTCTTATAATGATGTTGGCTGAAATCAGCATTGAAATTAAATGGTATACAATCGAATAAGATTCGATTGTGCAGGTTCTGTATTGGTATGGTCTGTTAAATGAAATATGAATGAAACTGTGCAGGTGTGTACATTAAATGGTGAAAGTCTAAATTGTCGTGTTACAACAGTTGTATGAGGTTTCATAAGGTCCAATTATGAAATTGCCACAACAATAATCAATATAGAAGGCGCAAGGTGAAACTAAAAGCAGAGGAAAGTGCGTTCAAATGCGAGTAGATGATAAATTTGCTTTGGCAATTAATGGGAATTGTGAAGTTAAGTATCCAGCATCCAGGGAGGTAAGTTAATGGAATGGCAGATCATTGTTTGCGTTAAGTTTGGATGACATATAAAAATTGGAACAGAAGTTTGATGAAAAGCAATTCCACATGAAGTGTGGAGGCATAATTAAATGTTCATAGGTAAATGATTATAAGCGCTGGCAGATTCTATGTTGAAGAGTAGCAGACTCTGTGTTGAGATGAAAGATCGATTGCATGAATCGATTTTGTTTTGTGAATCTCCATACAAGAAAAGAGGCGAAATTGCGCTGAGGAATGGAGTTCATTCCTGGTCAAAGACGCAGATATAAAGGTATGAAATTCGGATTCATTTGTTTGGATTTTGCGGTCATGAGCTTGGAGTAAGGCGCACATATAGATTGCAATTCTAATTCCAAACAATGTTATTAAATTGCAAATGAAAGTTGTAAACATGAGAAAGTGTAGTGCATGGGTTAATTTCTCAAATTCATGTATAGAATGAAGGCCATTATGCGATGGCATTGAATTATGGAAGGATGGGATAATTGGGTGTGTAATGTTCAGAATTTGGGAAATTGACTTTAATGTATATGTAAAGGCTTATATTTTGAAGCAAACCTTGGGTAAAAAGTTGAGACGCATTCTTATATGCATGTTTATTGAAGATCCTGGGTATTGCAGGTTAACCCTGCGTCATTAACCAATTGTGAATGAAAATAACAGATATAACAATGATATATTAAATCTTTTACCTTAATAAACATCATCATATTCAGCGTTTATTATAAGTTCATTCAAAGGTGGGAGGCGGATTTGTGAAAAACCACCAGTTTGTTTCGCGTTGCTCTTGGATGGTAAGTTGTATTTCACTTTTGGAATGTGATCGAATAGAAAAATGACACATAGCTTATGGATGGTTTGGGAAAAAAAAAATTATCGCAAATTTTTTGACACACTTCACCCGATCACTTTTGTTGTGCGATATGAGATCTACACTATCGGATTTGATTGAGCGATGCGAATGGCTAAGATGCATCAGGAAGCTACCGGGAAACAAGGTGGGACCAGGTTTTTTGATATGCGTTGTTGATTTCAGAAGAGAAGATCGACGATCATATTTTAATGCGATAGGGAATGGTGGGGCATGAAGCCTAATGATCCCGATGAGTGTAGATCGTCGGATTTGAATATAAGGATGATCGAAGGGTTTGGAATGAATGTTAAGGTGCATAGTTATTTGATGAAGCTTATGTATAAAAGGAGTTTATACATAGAATAACGTGAATGGGGCGGGTTTAAGTGATTAACCAAGGTTTAATCCATGGTAAGGGGATATATACCAGGGGAAAGGGGTGAGGTTAAAGCGTTAACCTTGGGTAAAGCTTTTGCGGGAAGAATGGGGAAATTATTTACAAAGGATAAGTGGGATAACGTTTTTTCATTCCAAACATATAAAATATGTATGAAAACTGATTTTTGTATTTTATTTTATTATATAGTTTTAGATTATTTGGAGGTCCAAAACTATAGGGAATCGAGAGTATTTTATTAGGGTAGTTTTATGTCAAAGGGGTAATTTAGGGATGTTATTTCAACATGTGAATAATAACTTTGACATAAAAAGCTTATAATAAGGGGTATTTTGGTATAATAAATAGAAAGGAGTTATATTAATAGGACTAGGATTTTCCATAGGGAGTTAATAAAATAAGTTAGGTGTTAATATTAAAAGTGAAAGTGAATACTCAAAAAATACAATTATAACCAAGAAAAGTGAAGAGTAAAAACAAGCTTTTATTGTAATAATTGCATCACTTCAACTTAGGATAAAATGCCATTTTGAGGGTTTTATGCTTCATGAGATGTAGGCAGTTAATCAAATGGGGGGATTTTTATATAATTAAGTAAAAATGGAGTATTTACTTTTGAAATTGCATGGTGATGAATGCATGAAGGGGTAAATGATGAAAATTTATGGGATTAATATAGAAACTTAACATTTTTCAACTAGTTAGTCATTGAGCCTTGGGTCCGGTCCCAACAGAAATCAAGGAAATGCCTTGAGCCTCTTTGACTGATAGTCTACAATATAAAATTGCTATGGGGAAGGGAAATTATTTATTTATAGCCTGGTGAAAGATACTTACAATGGATTTATCGTCTTCTTCTACCTACCCATTCATATCTTCTAACATTTTTTCTTCTATTTTGATCAGGTGCAATTGAACTAGCAACCTTACAACATTTTATTCTTTTGAAAGTAGTAAAAAATATCTAATTCTACCTTATTTAATCCAAGAATCCAGATTATACTGTTGGATTCTTTTATTCTCTACCTAACTATTGAATTATCATGATTAAATTGTATGACCGTTATTTATTCTCTATCTAAAACAAGTAAATTGAAACATGATAAGTCAAGATAAAAATTTTCAACTCATCATGGATTATGGCATTTACTGACACTCTGCCATAATCAACTGCAACAAGTAAAAGTAGTGGAATTTATACTTGCACACTTTCATGTTTTATTCATCTTTTTATTTTGGGGTATATTATTGTTTCTAAGTCCTTTGATCTTTCTTTTAGGACTTTTTACCCTCTTTTTGATTTTTTATTTTTTTTATTTTTTATGACATATGGGAATACAAGTTGCAGACAGCAAAGTATATACATATTTACAAGACTATCATTAGTAAATTCAAAATTATGAATCCTATATTTATAGGTTACTAACATCGGCTTCACTTGGGGATGGCATTTCCTAGTGAAATGTCAAGAACTCTAAGATCAGTAGCCTTGAATTTTTAACCTTGATGATCTTGTAATTGTCTTCTGATTTCTGCAAACTGAAAACTGATATGAAACTAAAACAACACACAACAATTTTTAAACGAACTTATAGATCTTAATCATCTTTAGGACCTCATCCTTGGCTTTAAATCTTAATGAAAAACAGCTAAAAAATAAAAAATAAAAAATGTGCTCAAAATTCTGAGCTTATTGGAACTCATCTACCTACTCTAATCTACTAAAAATATTATTGAATCAGGTAATACAAAAATTCCAATGAAGCCAATCAAGTAGCTGTAAAAATAAATGGATAATTTGACTGCTTGTGATCAAAATTGGAAGTATATTATGATCATGTGCCTTTATTATAAATGATATGATGTGTAAAGGCCAATTTTGACTTATTTGATCCTTATAGAGAAAACATGTTTACATATTTGGGCTAAAAATATTCTCCATATAATATGATATAGGATCAATAAAAGCATGGTGTATGTTATTTACTTCTAGGCCTTCAATTACTAATTGTTTAGTTGAATTATGAATATTAGACCATGAAACTATTTCTTCAGTTTTTTGTTTGAAAGAATTATCATCTTCAATATGCAAGTCAAAAGGTGTTAAAATTTCTTCTTGCTTTGGAGAAGGAAGATTTTCAAAGAAACTTTTAGGATTTCGGAAATTGTATGACTGAATTTGAGAATGCAAAAGTTTGATTTCAGTTTCATAATTTTTAGAAATGATATCAAGAAGCCATATTTTAACTTGAGGAGAACATTTTCTTGATTTAAAAATAAGAAAGAGAACTTTTAGAAAATCCTCATCAAATTGAAAATCTAATATCTCATCCTTCAAACTAGCTAGTGTTTTTTCTATGAAGTTATCTTGAATTTGAAGAACATAATTATCATCATACCGATCATACTTAGGCAAATCCTTAAAAAAAGGAATGTCATCAATAACATACATTAGATCAGTATATTTTCTTTCTGGGAATCCTGATAGATCTGGATTAGTTTGATAGCATTCTGTTTGAAAATAATTATTTTTCTCAATAGGAGTGCTATCAAGCAATGGGCCTTTTTGGGAAGGTAGAATAACATGAGCATAAACTTGTTCTTCTCTCTCTTTATGGATAAAAACTTTAGTACATTCATCAACATTAGAAGAAGTAGAAATAATTTCTTCATTATGTAAATATTTTGAGGATGGTTGCATGTTTAGAAGCAAATTGATTTCTTCTTCGGTGAGGGGGGGTGGGAATCTCTGAATTCTTAGATTGAAATGACATTTTTTTTTTCTCTTATCTAAAATTTGATCATAAGGTTGAATATTTTCTTTAACTCCATTCAAAACATTAAATGAAACATCATTTGTTAATACATAGGGGTTTTGTGGATCTTGATTCATCTCTTGATTTATTTCATCTTTGTTTAAATCCTGTTGATTATTATGACATTTAACTTGAGAATGAAAGTTCTGTACTTCTTCAAATAAATCTTCAGGATGCCAATTTCCAAAATATTCATCAATATTTTTAAGGTAATGTATAAGATATTCAACTTGATCACAACAATTTTTAGCTAATAATAAAGATGGAAAATCTTCTTTGTAATGCTCATAAAATACCTTACGAAAATATTTTAGAGAAAACAAACTTGCAGGTTTGAGAGCTTCGTACCATTTGCTTGTTTTTCCTTCTAAGGTTGCCATGAATATTTTCATGAGGTAATCCTCATGCCAATCACCCTTCAATATTGATGAATGTATATGAAATTTAATGAGATGTAGTAAAGGATCATCAATGTTCTCATCTTGAAACATGGGCAGATTGTTACCGCAATTTACCTTTGGTAGCTTGTGTGGAAATCCAGGTATGTGATATTAGATCATGGGAGCATATCTTCGTTTTATTCTTGGATTGTCTTGAAAATTAGCCATAACGAAAGGCCAGGGTATCTGTAAAACCATGTTATATCCTTATATAAAATACAATATATATTGAAAAACGTTCTTAACGAGAAAGAACATAATGTCTTGGATTAAGATCCAAGTTGAAAGCCTGATCTTTCCATATTGTTCTTCTAGGTTCATTCCTCTAGTGGAGTCTTGATTGTGAATTTGATTTGGAGTCGCCAAGTGGATGATTTTAACCTTTGTATGTCTGATCACTATCCACCATCATAGATCAGATCTGAACCTGTAAAATATTTCTGAAGAAAAAGGTTAGTCTTCCCCAGTGGAGTTGTCATTATATTACCCACAACCTTTAAACTTAATCTTAAAGTAGAAAAGATATGTTTTAAAAATATTCCTCTAAGATTAAACCTAAAACTGGAGAGTGGTTAGTTCCCCAATATGGTCGCCAGTATGTTATCACCCTAGTAATTCTTAGGTCGTATGATTTTGGTTTATAGTTAAAGAAAACCAGGGGTAACCAAGAACCTCTTTTAGATTTCAGGATCTAGCCTTCCTGAATTCTGAAGAGGGATCTCTACTTAAGATTTAACTTTGTTTTAGATTTGAGTTTTAGGCTAGGTATGATTGGGAATTTGGTTTTTTTGAAAAATTTAGTGGGAATAAGATTACTTGGAGACAAATTTAAAGAGGCATCTACTATTCCATTGGGCTATGGGGTCAAATGTAGCAAGAAAGACTGAAAGGCAAGGCAAAAAGGATGCTAATATACTCAGGGCAAGGTAGATAACCCTCATAGATTTGAATAGTTTGATTGGATGGGATGGCTTGCTTTCGGGATAAAGGGCAGTGAAGGATCCTTTGATCTGGAAATAAGGAGGAGGAGGAAAAGGTCAAACGGGACTGAAGAAAAACTAAGGATTCCTAGGTCGGGAAATCAGCAGAAAAAATTGAAATGATTACTTAGTTAAGACAGGGAGTTTTTTAACACTTATCCTGAAATAATACTCCTAATTAATCATTCAGATTTGAACACATATATGAAATAGAATGGAACTTCAAAAAATGAAACAATGACATAAATAAATCACTTTACTCATTAAGTTATCGCAAGAATATTGAGTTATGAAGTCCAGTCAGTTGTATTCCAGTCTGCTACTATGCAATCAACACATTAGCCTCCAAAGCACCAACAAAAATATCTATAATAATCTCAGAAACTTTTATTCCACACAAAATACTTCAAAGAGTGAAGTATTTATAAAAATTCTAAGCTAAAATATATTGAAAAATATCAAGATTGGTTTACAAAATATCTCAAACTGTTTTACATAAATAGAACTTAATTAAAGGACACTCAAATCTAATGCATCAATTTGGCACTATTTTTTATGGATAAGTGATGACAAAGAGGATAATTTGAATTTGATCCAACTCTTAGTTGATGATGAGGCATCCAAGTCACTAACTGTTTCCCTTCTTTGTGCATTCTACTCCACAAATTCGGCAAACTTGGGGTCCAATGATACCTTTTTATTTCTCAATCCGAAATAGATATGTAAAAAGTGGAAGGCGTTATTGTAGATAAATATGTTGGTGAAATAAATATCTTTAATTTTCCTAAAATTCCTCTCCAGCTATGCACAATAGGCTCTTAAAAAATATGTGTAAAACAGAGTTTTACAGAGTTTGAAAAATAGCCTGTAAAGATGTGCATGTATATCTCATTTTGAAGTAAATGTGCAAAACGTGAGATAGGTTTTCGTAGATGGGTCTCGTAGTAACAAAAACCTACTTCATTTTGTTAAGATGTATTTCTGATTGGCCACAATCGTCTCTACAAAATGGTGACTTAACAGGAATTTTCTGAAAAAAGTGCTTTCCAATATTATTTAATATATCGCAATCCATAATGGATGTTAGAAAATTCAGAGAGGTTTTTGTAGTTGGAAACCTTAAGAACATAAAACTCCTTTAGTATCGAAAAATTCATCTTGTATTGATCACAATAGTTTCTGCAAAACAATGACTAAAACATGAAATTTCTGCAAAAATGTTCCTTCTTGTTATGTTTTCATCTTTTCACCTTTTTTGTTCTTTTAACTGTTTTATTTTCACTTTGGATAAACTTCATTGTTGGTGAAATTTTTTTCATCTCTTTTTACCAATTTACTGTCTCTGTATTTACTTGTACGGTTTACCTTTCACTTCTCTATAATTTTGTTTTAACTTTCACTTTGACTTTTACCTGATACACTTTAACCACTGATACTCTTTGACTGTTATGTTTTCATTGTCATTGTGAATTCTAATTTCACTTTTAGCATTCACAGTGCACATTTCATCATTCTAATCTCTCTCTGACTTGATTTTATTCTTTCTTTGTATACAAATTGTTTGTTGAATGAATCTTTTGAATTAAAATCTGAGAATTTGGAGCAAACAATTTTGTCAACTAGTATTGAAACTATTGGCCCAAATCCATATTTTGATAATAACCTGCAAAAATAAAGCAATTTGTTAATGAAATCCAGGTCTGCAGAGAGGTGATTGAAGGCTTTTTTAAAAGTCTTGTGGAATGGGATCTGTTCGTGGAGGTTTAACTCTGTTTTTTAGGCATTTTGGGTAACTATTGCAAGATTATACTGTTTGTCGGAGTTTTTTACTTCAACGGAGCGATAATTGAGCAAATTTGGTTAAGTATAATATATTTTGGGTTTTCTGCTCAAATAATGTTATCAAAGAAATTTTAAGTGTGTGAAAACTGAAATAAAACATAAAACAGGAGTTTTCCGAGTTTATTTGACTGAAAAATAGGGTTTCAAGGCATATTCAAAGTTTCAACCCTTTAAATATTTGAATTTTGGTGTTTGGAGCTTAGAAACAGAGAAAAATGGCCTTTAAAAGACTGGCTCTAGAACACATAGCTCTCTCAATTTGTAGGTATTTTGATGTTTTGACAGGGTTTATGAAGCTTCTATGGTCAAATTTGGACTTCGGTTGATTTTGTTGAAACGGTGTACTTTGTTATGTTAATAGTGTATCTTCAGTTGAAATTGGATCTTTGATGCTGCAGAGGGTAGCTTTAATGGTCTTTTAGATGCAGTCATAGTGGAAATTTAGCTCCAAGGCTATAAATTGGTCAATAGAGGCTTGAAAATCTTTTAAAATATTCGGGGCATGATTTTAACCAGTCGGGAATGCAACTAACAGATATAACAATGATATATTAAAGTTTTTACCTTAATAACATCATCATATTCAGAGTTTATTATAAGTTCATTCAAAGGCGGGAGGCGGATTTGTGAAAAACCACTAGTGAGTTTCGCGTTACTCGTGGATGGTAAGTTGTATTTCACTTTCGGAATGCGATCGAATAGACAACTGACACGTAGCTTATGGATGGTTTGGGAAAAAAACTTTCATCGCAAAATTTTTGACACACTTCGCCCGATCACTTTTGTTGTGCGATATGAGATCCACACCGTCGGATTTGATTGAGCGATGAGAACGACTGAGATGCATCAGGAAGTTGTGGGGAAACAAGGTGGGACCATTTTTTTTTATATGCGTCGTTGATTTGATAAGAGAAGATCGACGGTCATGTTTTAATGCGATAGGGAATGGTGGGGCATGAAGCCCAATGATCGCGACGAGCATAGATCATCGGATTTGAATATAAGGATGATCGAAGGGTTGGGAATGAATGTTAAGGTGCATATTTATTTGATGAAGCTTATGTATAAAAGGATTTTAGACATAGAATAAAGTGAATGGGGCGAGTTTAAGTGATTAACCAAGGTTTAATGCATGGTAAGGAGATATATATCGGGGGAAAAGGGTGAGGTTAAAGCGTTAACCTTGGGTAAAGCTTTTGCGGGAAGAATAGTGAAAGTATTTACAAAAGATAAGTGGGATAATGTTTTTTCATTCCAAACATATAAAATATGTATGAAAACTAATTTTCGTATTTTATTTTATTATAAAGTTTTAAATTATTTGGAGGTCCAAAACTATTGGGGATCGAGAGTATTTTATTAGGGTAGTTTTATGTCAAAGGGGTAATTTAGGGATGTTATTTCAACATGGGAATAATAACTTTGACATAAAAAGCTTATAATAAGGGGTATTTTGGGATACTTAATAGAAAGGAGTTATATTAATAGGACTAGGATTTTATATAGGGCGTTAACAAAATATGTTAGGTGTTAATATGAAAAGGGAAAGTGAATACTCAAAAAATACAATTATAACCAAGAAAAATGAAGATTAAAACCAAGATTTTATTGTAATAATTTCATCACTTCAACTTAGGATAAAATGCCATTTTGAGGGTTTTATGCTTCATGAGATGTAGGCAGTTAATCAAATGCGGGGATTTTTGTATCATTAAGTAAAAATGGAGTATTTACTTATGAAATTTCATGGTGATGAATGCATGAAGGGGTAAATGATGAAAATTTATAGGATTAATATAGAAACTTAACATAGCCTTGGGTTTGGTTCCAACAGAAGTCAAGGAAATGCTTGAGCCTCTTTGACTGATAGTCTAGAATATCAAATTGCTATGGGGAAGGGAAATTAGTTATTTATAGCCTGGCAAAAGATACTTACAATGGATTTCTCGTCTTCTTCTACCTACCCAGACATATCTTCTAACATTTTTTCTTCTATTTTGATTAGGTGCATTTGAGCTAGCAACCTTACAACATTCTATTCTTTTAAAAGCAGTAAAAACTATCTAATTCAACCTTATTTCATCTGAATCCAGATTAAACTGTTGGATTATTTTATTCTCTACCTAACTACTAAATTGTCATGATTAAACTGTATGACAATTCTTTATTCTCTATCTAAAACAAGTAAATTGAAACATAATAAGTCAAGATTAAATTTTTCAACTCGTCATGGATTATAGCATTTAATGACACTCTACCATAATCAACTGCAAGAAGTAAAAGTAGTGGCATTTAGACTTGCACACTTTCATGTTTTATTCATCTTTTTCTTTTTGGCTATATTATTTTTTCTAAGTCCTTTGATCTTTCTTTTAGGACTTTTTACCCTCTTTTTGATTTTTTTGTTTTTTTATTTTTTACTAAATATGGGAATACAACTTGCAAAAGGAAAAATATATACATATTTACAAGACTATCATCAGTAAATTCAAAATTATGAATCATATATTTATAGGTTACTAACAAGTGGTAAAGTATATTTTAAGGTATCTCCAGAATAGCAGTCGTTATTTTTTATATTTTGGTAATAATAATGATGTTCTTGAAGGTTATATAGATGTAAACATGTGGACAGTGAAAATTACACTATTATTTATTTATATACTTTTGCAAGTGGAACAATCTCTTGAGTGTCTAGACTGCAAAAATTAAGAGCCCTATCTACAAGAGAGGTACATTGAATACACACTTTCCACAAAAAGCATGTAAAAGTATGTTGTGGATGCAACAATTCGTAGGAAATATGGGAATAAAACAAGATACTTAAGTGTTGCATCATGACAAGAAAAGCACCATTCATTTAGTGAAAAAACTAACATATGATTCTTTAATAAGAAAAACACACTTATGTCGGATATCATTGGATTCATTAAGCACTAGTTTATGGGCTGCCATAGTTAGAGAAAATACACAGTAAAAATAATCTATATTAGAAATATTTTGTAGGAGTTTTGCAGATGCTTGATTGGAATGGTGCAAAATAATAATATTAGTATCAAGGAGATAAAAACAATAAAAAAATATTGACTCAACTTTCTATTTGGTTTCAATTGCAAGATTGTTATATGTGAGATCAAACCATCCTAGCAATAAAAATTAAATGGCTTGTAAATGTTGATCGACATCAAAAGGCTTGTTTCATAATACATCTTGCATTGCCAAGGTTTTTTAAATCATAAAAAATAACTAAATTATACCCTTATTTTATAATAATAATAATAATAATAATAATATATTCATCATGGATAATCACCTCCAGTTTATCATGGAAATTCATGACATGCAAATAAATATTGTTAAAATACCATGACTTACTAATACCACAAGCCCAGAAAACCATAACTCATTTTTATATAATATTTTTTAATTAATCAATTTAATTAAAATAAAAGAAAAAACATATCTATAGGCTATCAATATTTTCTTCTTCTTTTTTATATATTTCATAATAAATGAATTATGTATAAAAAATATTTATATTACAAAAAATTTGTGTATGAGAAGTAGTATTTTATTTAGTAATATATGAAAACAATAGTTATGGCACGAAACCACCAACATCGTTGACTTTGTTAGCCATCAGTAAATTTTGTCACAGCAAATGATGGCTAAAACAGGTCTTGAGCCTTCAAAAGATTATTTTCATAGAAAATTACTCATTCTCGAAGCCTTTTGGTGTTTTATAACTTAAGAGTAGTCTTCACTGTTGTTTCCTTCAAAAAAATCCTCAAGAAGCCCTGCTGTATAAAGGAGACTGTTTTCAGCCATTTTCTCCATCTTTTCACCTTCATAATTTCCTCCAAAACCCCCCCATATCACTCATTTTTCCCCTTTACATATCCCTCATTTTCCTTTGTAAAATCTCTCATTTCCTCTCATTTATCCTCCATTCCCTTTGAAAAAACCCATTTTTACCCTCCATTTCATTGAAAATCCCCTTTAAACTATAAAAACTCCTTTTTTATGGTTTAAATTATCCTATTTTACCTATCGGAACACTAAAAAAACCCCCAAAAACCCATTTTTGGGCCTATTCCAACCTTTTTCAAACATTTGGTTTTAAGCCTCCTTGGCTTAAGCCCCCTTCCTTTTATCCACCATAAAACCTTATGCACGAGACCAGGCATTAGCCCACATTGCGCATCGGCATTTCCAATTTCTTTTTCCCCTTACCTTTTTTATGTCGATTGGCCGATCTCTCGATGTAATCACAACAATTGATTGGGTTTGATCTGATAGCCAAACGCTTAACTCTCCATGGAAATTCCTAGCCCCTTCTTTCCTTGGCCCCTGGTCCCTTACTCCTCCATGGGACCATGCCCTAGCACCTACCCTTAGCCCCCATCGACATCAGAAAATTGTGTTATTTTCCTTCATTACACTTTCCTTTTCCCCCACCAATGGTTTAATCTCCGATGTGATCTGCACCATTGATATACCAAGATAAACGGTTCGCGCTCATACTACCTTTCATCGCACTCCCCTATCATCCTTCGATCACTTGACCATCCCTCCTCGTACGTCTGCACTGACACATCTCCACCGTTGATCTACCAAGATCAATGGTTCGCGCTCATCCTACCTTTCTTCGCCTTCCCTCTAGCCCTTTTCTTATATTTTTTTTTCTTTGCGCTATGCTTCTCCCCTTAATCAATCCCCACCGTAGATCTTATTGATCTAATAGTTCATGCTTAACCCAATCAAATAACCCATTGCACATAATACTATCACTCCGCGAAAAAATAGGTGATGTCACTTGTTGGCCCACGTTCCACCACGCAAAACATCTCCCAATCGTTGCTCGACACCTATCCTCCACCACCCTATCCACCGATCAAATTCACTCCTTCGTGCTCCCTCTCTGCCTTCGATCTGCATCCCTGCAGATTAGATGACTAATGCATTCTGACCACCAAAATCTCCCTGACGCGTAGCTTGGATGCGAAATCGGTGGTATTGGGAGGACACGTGTCGCTCGACGGACGATATCTCGTTCATTAAGGCGTAAACCACAAACCACTCATTTCATGCGCAAAAACCATTCGTGGTTTCACAAAACCACCTATCCACATTTTCGCGCCAAAAATCAAATTTGAACCCTATTTACACCTATCTGCCAGCGTTTTTCCTCCTCTTGCATACATTTTTGCCTCTGCACTGCCCTTTCGCCCTCCTCCGAGCCTCCAAAGCAGTTTATCCAATGTGCAGGGTTTCATAATGTTTTTATTGTTTTATGTATGTTCAAAGGTGTTCTAAGGCCGAAAACGCTTCCCACAGTCCATAAAGGGATAGGGCCGGAGGTGACAACCTTCGTCGCCCAAAAAAACGAAAAATCATGAAGAAAGGGATTCCACAGGGTTCAAAATCATGGTTTGACCGATGCCTCATGTGCACTGGTTATACAATCAAACCCTCCAGCATCAAAGAAAGCCACCTATACACTGAAAAGAAAATAGAAGAAGATAAAGTGAAGACAGATATCAAAAGGTTTATACCAAGAAAATTATGGATAAAGCACAGTGATTAAAGAAAGAAATAAAGGCTGAAGACCAAAGAAAAAATAGATTAAAGGTTAATACAGTCAGCAAAGGAAAAAAGCCTGAAAAATGATAAAGAAAGCCTTAAAGCATAATCAGAGGCCTAAATTTAGTATTTAAAGCAACAAAAGGATAGATCAACATAAGAATGCTTCAAATGCCAAATCACCTAAGCAGTTACTCCTCCAGAGATCAAAATTCCACCTAGAAATTCATTTTCCTCAAAAGAATACAAATTGAATGCACAATCAGAGATATTTGCCAAAGACAACTCAGAAGTAATTTCCAGCCTACCCAAAGCCTCCAAAGTCAACAAAAGTGACTGAAGTACATAAAATTTAATGTAAAATTAATTAAAACAGAATTAAAAATCTGAAATCTTCTCCATAAGACCTCCCAAAGGTTGAGAAGCATTTACTCTGTATTAATTGAATAATTAGACCTTCCTTTCACTCCACCTCCTCAATTTACCTATATATATCATATGAGGAGTCTAGTATTATTGTTGGTTGAATACTTATCAAGTGAAAATAGTTGTTGAGGCTGTTGAAGCTCTGTTAGTAATTGAAGAAAGATAGGCTGAGATGAGAAGTTTGAAGTTGCAAATACCTACTAGACTTGAATATTGTAACTGTTTTGAACATCAAATATACAAGCTGATTTATGGGATCCTGGTCTATGTCAACGGTGATGTGTTTCTTACTGTAATTGTCATTTTCTTATATTTTCATACTGTCCACTTTCTATGATAAGGAACAACAAACGTAGATTAGGATTTACTTCTAAAAGTACCCTAAATCTCACTGATGAGATTTATCTTAATGTTTTCTTCTAATTGTGTTTCAATGGTGATTCAATATAGTATAACTTGTGAATTTTTGGTAAGCCTATGTTTCCAGAGTATAACTTGAGATATTTTCTTTAAAAGTTTCCTTAGGAGTATGCCAAAAGAAGGCTAGGTTAAAAGTCCTTACCTGATCTTAGGCTACTTTTTATGTTCATCTTGAATTTTTTCCTTTGAGAATATGCTGAAAGAAGGCTAGGTTAAAAGTCCTTACTTGATCTTAGGCTATTATTTTTTTTAAATGTTTTCCCTTGAGAGTATGCTGAAAGTAGGATAGAGTCAAAATTCTTACTTGATCTTAGGCTGCCCTTTGTTTTCTCTTATGTTTGCTAATTTCACAACATTTTTAATGTTCCATATCACAAAATCAACTTAAAAATATCATTTGATATAGATGACTTTCCCCATGGACCAATCTTGAAACTTGTTGTGCAATTAAATCCTTTTGTGACTCCATAGCCCAATGGATTGATACTGTTTCTCACTTATCCTATCAACTCAACCATTCTTTCAACTCACCCACACCTTTACCCTTCAAAGGACTTCCTTCATTTTGATGATATCCATCCCAACCAAAAACAAAAAAAACCCTTGTACTTCATAACTATCCTAATATCGTATCTTTTGAAAACACTTATATAGAGAGATCCCTCTCTGAATCTAGGAGGGCTATATCCTAAGATTCCAAAGTGGTTTTGATGTAGGCTCTGCAGCGTTTGTTCTTACCAATCTTGCAAACTATGGAGACCTAACATAGTGGCAACCATATTGGGGATCAGATCATATTGAGTAATAGATAACTTCACAACTCAATGAACCCCTATTTCTGAATGAAACAAGTGTCACCAAGACTGGTATTATTGATTTTTGATGGTGAAAAACAACCAAACCTTGAGAACAAGTAAAAATCCTTCACCTAGTGACTCCAAAACTCCCAAAATACCAAATGACTCCACTGGTAGAAGACTCTGAACTAGTTGACAAGATATAGTGACCTCTTTCCTGATTTACAAACATGGATCCAAGAATACAAAGGAGATATGCTCCAATGAACAGAAATCATATCCATGGGTTCCAACATAAGATGCCCCAGGTGTGTTGGGATGATAACCTTCATGTTTTTCAAGGTGAAAAGTTTGATGACCCATTGTTACATCTCATCAAATTTCATATACGTGTACGGAAGATAAAGACTGAATGGCATGAAGACTTCCTTATGAAAATGTTCATGTTAACATTAGAAGGAAAGGCAAGGGATTGGTATGAATGGTTAGAACCTAAGAAATTGTTTTCTTTAAGAGACATGCACCAAGTATTTTATGAAGAATATAAAGAAAACCATTCATCTTTATCATGGACTCCAAACTGTTGTGATCAATCTCAAAACATCATACAATACCTATTAGATATTGATGAGGATTTGGTTAATATGCATCTTGAGGATCTCTTAGCAGCCATTCATGAATTTCATAGCCAAGAAAACTATCACAAGAACCTAGATAAATCAGTTGAGGAAAAAATCAATCAAGGAATAAAGGACATTCCTCAATATATCCCCGCCAATATAAATAATGATTCATCATCCCTTCGAGGTGAGACTAATTTAAATATTGACGATCTAGAGCAGCCCATGCATTTTCTAGATCAAGAAAAAAATCAACCACTACAAGACCTAGACAATGAGCAAGACATGTATGATGATCAAGACTGTATAGAAGATGATGAGGAAGCTTGTCAAGAAATTTCTAATTGCCTACCTATAACTTGTGTTTTACTGTTAATAGATCTTTATGAACAAAAGGAAAATACTAATAGTGAGAAGTGCTTTAAAGAAACAATAAGCCTCCTCGTAAATACAGAACCTGAAATAGAAGAAAAATCAACACATATAGGGACTCTCCCTATATATTATAACTCATTTCATATTACACAAGAAGAGTGGAATCTTGATAATGTAGAAGAAACAACTCATGAACCTTGTACTCAAACTGAGTATCATAATAATCGTGATGAGTTGTTTGAAACAGAAGAAGATCAGGAAATAGTAGAAAATCCTCAAGTTTTCCCTGCAAGCACAAGTATTGATTCACTAGAAGAGGCTCAAGAGGGCATCTAGCCTCAAAACCAGTTAAAACAAGAGAAACAGGACTGTTGTACTTCTATTTGTGCTGAAAGAAAAATCCCTCCTCTTTTGACAGAAGAAGAAATTGATCAAATATTGAACAAGCAGCTAGCCTCCAAGCCTTCATTTGAAAAATATAATCATCAACATAGTACCTATCCCATAGAACAAAAAAATGGCACTCAAGACAAAGAGGATAGTAGGGAAATTAATGATAAATCTGAAACTAGTCCTCTTTGGAGTATGAGTTTTGACAGGTCATGTAGTAAAAATAGTGCAGGTGCATGAATATGGCTTTACAATAAAGAAAAAAATCATTCTGAAGGCCATTCATATAAATTTAATTTTCAATGCACAAGTAACATAGTAGAGTATGAGGCACTCCTTTTAGGGTTGCACTTATTGAATAAATTAGGAGCCCAGAGGATAACAGTTCATGGGAATGAAGAATTGGCAATTAGGCAAGTGAATGACGAATGCATTGTTAATCATCCCAGACTTAGGGCCTATAAGGATGATGCCATGGACTTGTTAAAATATTGTGAAGAATTCCAACTTTCCCTTGTCCCTAAAAGGCAAAACATTCTTGCCAATCGATTAGCCATTGTTGCTAGTACATGTCTGAGACCTTGTGAAAGCAAACAATACATAATTCAAGAAAAAATCAGACCAGCTGTCTCCAACAATGAAAATTACTGGCAAGTCTTTGAGGGAGGCAAACAAATATAAGGTTGTCCTACTGAGGATATATCATCTTTTCAAGAGAAACCTTCTTCCTTTGCTGATATCAATCTATCATCTAAAGAACCTGAAGTTACATTATAAGCACTGAGTATAGATTTAGAGAAAGAAGAAATTTCACTGCTCGTTGATTTGCAGGTGAAGGATGATGATGCTTCCAAGGAACATATTGAAGATGCAGTCCTTAAAGCTGATGTCTTAGAAGCAGACAATCTACCAATCATGGAGGGCAAAAAAGAAGAGAGTTCTCATCTTTTCTTTGTTGATCATGTGGAAGAATGTGTGGAGGTCCTAATTGCCTCAAATTCTCAAGCATGGATCTTTTGTAAGAGCCAAATACATGAAAATTTGTCACCTTCTGTGATAGCCTTGGTTTTGAAGATTAATATTCGATATGTACTATGGTTACCTTTGACAAGCAACCAGATTTTTTATTCCTTTTTGTCACTACTCAACTGGCTGCACTGGCACTATTGTATCATATAAAACATGTAAATATTTCAAAGTTAGACTAGGGTAGATAGGAATGTCAATAAAGCTTAGCCTATGAGCATTTAGTCAGTTTTTTGTTTTCTTCTTTTGAATTTGAAGAAAAAGTAAAAATAAAAAAAACAATAGAAAAAGAGAAAAAGAGGGCAGATATAAAAGAAGAAAGGTACAGCCCCATACCAAAAAAGAAAGGAAAAATATGAAAGTGTGCAAGCTTAAATGCCATTACCAAAAGAGAGCACTGCTATTTAGTCATACAACCTAATCATGACTAGATAGATTTCAATTTACTGCTTATAGGTTAGTGAAGAAGATACGCCAAATTATATAATCTTGGCTTATCAGTAGAATAGATTAGAATAGAAAAAACATAGGTTCAAACAAGCTTTAATCCTGAACCTGTAAGTTTCATGAAGAATGGCTCTAATTAGACCAAAAATTGAGCCAAAGATAGAGGAAAATGGTTCAAACATGCTCAAAATCTGAACCAAGAGAAAAGCAAAAGGAGGACTCAAAACAAATCAAAATCTTAGTCATAAGAAAGAATGAAGGATGTTTATAATTTTCAGATCTTAAGCCTTCATAGTTTTATTTTAAATTTTCTACAAATAATGTCTATGTGCAGCTTGTACTTACAGCCATATACACCATAGAAAATTAGGCATTTTAACCCCGGTTTGGCTATGTTTTAAATTTCTGTTTTAGAATATAGAGAATAAGACCTTTCAGACAGTTTAATATTGACATATAGTAGCTTGGGTAGAGAATTTATGAGTTCAATTGATAATCTAAACTCATGGAATAAATAAGGGTAGAAATAGATTAGTTTTATTGCTTTCAATAAAATAATAAAATGTTGATGTCAAAGGTTTGCAAGTCCAAGTTCACCTTATGAAGAAAAAATGTTAGGAAGTAGGCTGTGTAGGTAGAATTTTTGGGGAATGAATTATTCTGTTTGATTTAATACTAATCATCTTTTTAAACAGCGTGATCAAGTAAGAAAATATTGTTAAGGATAAGGCACTGGTCTGCATTCCAGAGATAAAATTCTGAATTTCTTGACACCTCCAAGGAGCTTCCATCCCCAAGTGGAGCCATTGTTAGCCATCAGTAAATTTTGTCACAGTAAATGATGGCTAAAACAGGTCTTGAGCCTTCAAGAGATTATTTTCATAGAAAATTACTATTTCTTGAAGCCTTTTTGTGTTTTCTAACTTAAGAGTAATCTTCACTATTGTTTCCTTCAAAAAATCCTCAAGAAGCCCTGTTGTATAAAGGAGACTGTTTTCAGCCATTTTCTCCATCTTTTCACCTTCATAATTTCCTCCAAAATCCCCCCATATCACTCATTTTTCCCCTTTACATATCCCTCATTTTCCTCTTTAAAATCTCTCCTTTCCTCTCATTTATCCACCATTCCCTTTTCAAAAACCCATTTTTACCCTCCATTTCATCGAAAACCCCCTTTAAACCTATAAAAACCCCTTTTTTATGGTTTTAATTATCCTATTTTACCTATCGAAACACTAAAAAACCCCCAAAAACCCATTTTTGGGCCTATTCCAACCTTTTTCAAACATTGGGTTTTAAGCCCCCTTGGCTTAAGCCCCCTTCCTTTTCTCCACCATAAAACATTGCGCCACCAACCAAGCTTTAGCCCCCATCAGGCATCGTGCATCAGTGTTTCCAATTGCTTTTTTCCCTTACCTTTTTTATGTCGATTGGCCGATCTCCCGATGCAATCACAACAGTCGATCAGGTTTGATCTGATGGCCAAGCACTTAACTCTCTGCGCCAATTCGTAGGCCCTTCCTTCCTTGGCCCCCGGTCGCTTACTCCTCCACGGGACCATGCCCCAGCACCTACCCTTAGCCCCCATCAGCATCGGTAAATCGCGTTCTTTTTATTCATTATGCTTTCCTTTTCCTTCTCTAATGGTTTAACCTCCAATGTGATCTGCACCGTTGATCTACTAAGATCAATGGTTCGTGCTCATCCTACCTTTCATCGCACTCCCCTCTCATCCTCTGATCACCCGACCATCCCTCCTCGTACGTCTGCATTGACACATCTCCACCGTTGATTTACCAAGATCAACGATTCGCGCTCATCCTACCTTTCCTCGCCTTCACTCCCGCCCTTTTCTTATCTTTTTTTCTTTGTGCTATGATTTTCCCCTTAATCAATCCCCACCATAGATCTTATTGATCTAACAGTTCCCGCTTAACCTGATCAAATAACCCATTGCACATAACACTACCACTCCGCGACAAAATAGGTGATGTCACCTACCGGCCCCACCTTCCACCACGCAAAACATCTCCCAATCGCTACTCGACACCTATCCTCCACCATCCTATCCACCGATCAAATTCACTCCTTCGCACTCCCTATCCGTTGTCGATCTGAATACCCGTAGATCGGATGGCTGATGCACTCTGACCACCAAAATATCCCCGATGTGCAGCTTGGACGTGAAATTGGTGGTATTGGGAGGACATGTGTTGCCCGACAGACGATATCGCATTCGTTCAAGTGTAAACCACAAACCACTCATTTCATGCGCGAAAACCATTTGTGGTTTAGCAAAACCACCTATCCATATTTTCGTGCCAAAATCAAATTTGAACCCTATTTACACCTATCCGCCAGGGTTTTTCCTCCTCCTGCATACATATTCACCTCTACACTGCCCTTTCACCCTCCGCCGAGCCTCTAAAGCAGTTTATCCAATGTGCAGGGTTTCATAGCGTTTTTTATTGTTTTATGTAGGTTCGATGGCGTTCTAAGGCCAAAAACCCTTCCCACAGTCCATAAAGGGACAAGGCCAAACGTGACGACCTTCGTTGCCCAAACAAAGGAAAAATCTCCAAGAAAGGGATTCCGCAGGGTTCAAAATCATTGTTTGACCGGTGCCTCATGTGCACTGGTTATACAATCAAACCCTCCAGCATCAAAGAAAGCCACCTGTACACTAAAAAGAAAACAGAAGAAGATAAAGTGAAGACATAGATCAAAAGGCTTAAACCAAGAAAATTATGGATAAAGTGCAGTGATTAAAGAAAGAAATAAAGGTTGAAGACCAAAGGAAAAATAGATTAAAATTTAATACAATCAGCAAAGTAAAAAATCTCGAAAGATGATAAAGAAGGCCTTAAATCATAATCAGAGACCTAAATTCAGTATTTAAAGAAATAAAAAGACATATCAGCATAAGACTGCTTCAAATGCCAAATCACCTAAGCAGTTACTCCTCCAGAGATCAAAATGCCACCTACAAGTTCATTTTCCTCAAAAGAATACAAATTGAATGCACACTCAGAGCTATTTTCCAAAGACAGCTCAAAAGTAATTGTTAGCCTACCAAAAGCCTCCAAAGTCAACAAAAGTGATTGAAGTAGATAAAATTTAATGTAAAATTAATTAAAATATAGTTAAAAATCTGAAATATTCTCCATAAGGCCTCCCAAAGGTTGAGAAGCATTTACTTTGTGTTAATTGAACAATTAGACCTTCCTTTCACTCCACCTCCTCAATTTACTTAAATATATCATATGAGGAGTCTAGTATTATTGTTGGTTGAATATTTATTAAGTGTAAATAGTTGTTGAGGTTGTTGAAGCTTTGTTAGTAACTGAAGAAAGATAGGCTGAGATGAGAATTTTGAAGTTGTAAAGACCTTCTAGACTTGAAGATTGCAACTGGTTTGAACATCAAATATACAAGCTGATTTATGGGATCCTGGTCTATGTCAATGGTGATGTGTTTCTTATTGTAATTGTCATTTTACTTATGTTTTCATACTGTCCACTTTCTCTAATAAAGAACAACAAATGTAGATTCGGATTTACTTCTAAAGGTACTCTAAATCTCACCGATAAGCTTTATCTTAATGTTTTCTTCTAAAAATTGTGTTTCAATGGTGATTCAATAGAGTATAACCAGTGAATTGTTGGTAAGCCCATGTTTCATGAGTATAACTTGAGATATTGTCTTTGACAGTTTCCCTAGGAGTATGCCAAAAGAAAGCTAGGTTAAAATTCCTTATCTGATCTTAAGCTACTTTTTATGTTCATCTTGAATTTTTTCCTTTGAGAATATGCTAAAGGAAGGCTAGGTTAAAAGTCCTTACTTGATTTTAGGCTATTCTTTGTTTTAAATTTTTTCCCTTGAGAGTATGCTGAAAGCGAAATAGATTCAAAGTTCTTACTTGATCTTAGGCTGCCCTTTGTTTTCTCTTATGTTTTCTTCTTTCATGACATTTTTAATGTTCCATACCACAAATCAACTTAAAAATATCCTTTGATATAGATGACTTTCCCCATGGACCAATCTTGAAACTTTTTGTGCAATTAAATCCTTTTATGACTCCATAGCCGAATGGATTGATACTGTTTCTCACTTATCCTATCAGCTGAACCATTCTTTCAACTCACTCACACATTTACCCTTCAAACAACTTCCTTCATTTTGATGATATCCATCCCAACCAAAAACAAACAAAACCCTTATACTTCATAACTAGCCTAATATCATAAATTTTGAAAACACTTATATAGAGAGATCCATCTCTGAATCCAGGAGGGCTAGATCCTATAATTCCAAAGTGGTTTTGATGTAGGCTCTGTAGCATTTTTTCTTTCCAATCTTTCAAACTACGAAGGCCTAACAGAATTAACAGGTTATCCTATGCACACAACAGTGTCCCGGGACGACTATAAAACAGGGTGTCCTCGCTGGATTGATAAGGATACCTATAAATTTTGGCGTTTGAAAGTACTATTATTATAACGTTTGAAATTTGAAGGTATTATTATTATAATTATTGGTGGTGATATTATCCATTTGAGGCAGCCATAGCATTTGAAAGTGTTATTATTATAATTATTAGCGCTGATATTATTTCAATTGAGGCGGCCATGACTATCATGATCAGATTGTTTGGCTTTATTTTACCTTTAATGTTTCTACTCCATGTGGTGGTGCACAGAATTCTCTCGAGACTCATATTGACCAATTGTAATGGGAAGTCTATTTTACTGACATTTTTTTTTTCAACATACAAAATTGCTAAAATGATTTAATCTAGATCATTTATATTATAGTTTCAAAACATGAAATACATTTACATATGGAGGTTGCAGTTTTTTCACCAGTAAAACAAGAGTTTTTATTAAAATTTACATTCATTAATGCAGAATTAACCCACAGTAAAACTTGTCACTATTGTTTTCAAGAGCCCACTAAAATTTACTTCACTATTTTCCACATTACATTCAACTTCTACTTACATGTGAAATCAAAACATATATTTAAGACATTTAATTCATGATAGACAAAATTTAATAAAATGGGATGGGCGAAAATCATTTTCTAAACATTGTTGAAGAGTAAATGTTTTCCCATGTGTTTCTACTAACCATTAATAAATTTAACCTGCAAAACATTAACTGGGTTATGGTTACTTGTCAGTGTATTTAACCTGATGAAACATTCACTGAGATAAATTGCTTGTCAGTGTATTTAACCCAGTGATTGAGATTGTCCTAGATCTTGGTTAAATGGTGATGAGACGCGTTGTTATGGCACTCAGATTCAATTCCCAAAACTATATGGAAAAAAACCATTTGATTCCAATATGTTTAACAAATTGTGAAATAAATGCTTTTTAAATAAAATTAGCTATTTTTAATTTTAATTAAAAATTAAAAATTATTACTTTTCATTTCATTTTTAAATGATATATTGAAACAAAATGTTGGCCACTCATTTATTTAAAAATAAAATTTCCTCCAGTTGTGCTTAAATATACCTTCACGCTATAAATAACGAAACTAAATAATGTGGAATTGATAACCATTTGGAACTCTATGTAGTGCACGCAAGAACCATTGGGAGTTCTGTAGCTTGCAAGTTACTTATCAATTGCCAGCAAGAGGTCATAAAGGTCATGCGGTTGATGTACAATCATGACCTCAGCGTTATCCAATCACTTAGACATCATGATTTTCTAGAATCATTCTTATAAAATTTTACAAATTACAAAGAGGCTGCCTCAACCTGCTTAACACGAGAATTATAAGTTTATAAGTTTTAAATTGTTTCTCTGCAATTATATATATATATATATATATATATATATATATATATATATATATATATATATATATATATATATCTGAGGGAAGGTTCCTGCGCAAATATGTAAAGCAAATGGCGGTGTGCATACGAGGAAGAGAAAACTGCCCTACTTCCCTCTTCTTTTTCTTGTCGAAAGTCATCACAATCGTGCCGCAAAAATCTGTCAAGTAGATTCATTCCTTTTCATCCGATTCAAAGGAAGACCAGAAGGTTTAAATAGAATCAACCAGCTCATATGGGATATGTCTTCATTTTCCGCAAATCGCCATTTGATTTAGCTGTTTAGACGGCTTCTTTTAAGAGAGGAGTGGAAAAATAGACCAGCGATCTTACATTAAGCAGCAATTTGCAGGGTCTCTATATGCAAGACTTCTGTGATAGAAAATTTCAAAGAAAGAGAGAGTAAAATGCTTTTCCCTCTACACATGGAGTTTACATAGAGTTGCAGAAATTATCTTAATCAAGAAAGAACATTTCTGAGGTTTACACAGAGTTGTGGAGCTCACTTAATCCATACCATACAGTTGCAGAAATCAATTCAAATGAACCATCTTTTCAATATCCTGGCGATTATGAAAGGTTTCTTTGTGGCACGACAGGGGTTTTGTATTGCCTATGCCGACTCTGTCTGTTTCTTTGTATTTTTCCCGGTTTGGTTAGCGCAACGATAGGGGTTTGTTGTTTTTCATGTCGGCTCTGTGGGCTTTGTTGCATTTTGTCCGATTCTCTCCACATGATGCTCATCCTTCATCAAGCTGGCCCTTATAACTCAGTGCTGCGCACATTTATTTCTGTTAAGCCTTGCAACTATTTCCATCGGCCTATCTCTTACAGATTATCTGCCTTACATTTCTGCTCTGGTGCTTATCTTTTTCTCACCGGCTTTCAGGGAGCCACTATGACAAATTCCACATTGCCAGCTCGTAAATCAAGAGGCAAGGGTAAGGCACCCAAGGTCCCAGAGTGCTCTTGTAAAAAAGGGTGTAAAACAAATGAACAGGTTGTCGAGAATCTGGTTAATGCTTATACAACCATGACCCCTCCACCTATTCGCAAGCAAATTGAGGCATGTGAGCAGCGTAGTTTGGATGAAGAAGTTGATCTGCAACAACAGCGAGTAACACTGGATTTCCTGCTTGACCCTGGCAGTACTAGGGGCAGGGTATCTTTGTTCCAGCAAACTGTTAAGATGTATTGGTGCCCTAAATGTGTTCTTGCAACAACCCTCATGAGTATGAAGGAGTAGGATTCTCCTTCTTTGTTATTTGAGCTTAACCATATCAAACATGACATGACTACTATGACTAAGGTTCAGCAGCAGCAGAATGATCGCATTGGACGTATTGAAGAGCAGCTGCGAGATATGCAGTGGGTGGAGCTGCTTGTGTCAGATGAAGCTCCAGCCCCTGTGAAATCTTCTAATGTCTAGACCTTCTTCTTTCTTTTTTCTCATATATGTTTTTTGTTCAGCGATATTATACTTATTGTTATATATGTCAGTATTATGGACATAGTCGTGTAGCTCTTACTGCTACAGCTAGACTGAAACAGTATCGTTTTTGGTTGGCCTTTAACTGTTTAAGATGGCCAACAGACCTGGTTTCCCTTTAGGCAGGTTGAGGCACTTTCTTTTATTGTATTATTTAAGCAACTTTCTCTTTATAATAGAAAATACGGGTCCTACGGAATTCACAAAAAAAATTACAGAGTGGTGGAGATTAAAATCGCAACTATAGAGAGGAGAAAATATAATCAACTAATTTTATTCATGGTGAAACAAAGTAAAACACTGTTGCGGTAAAATTTCCAGAACTATATCGCAGCTAACCAAACTTTATATTAAAACTTCAACACATGAAATACATTAAAATATGAAGATTTTGGCTCCCTCAAAAGTAAAACAAGACTTCTTACTTGGATTTACATTCACCAGGTTGCTTGCAGAGTAACACACATAGTAAAAAAAATTCACGCACCCACCAAAATTTTCTCTACGATTTTCTCCACTTGTCTTTATAGACTTACATCTGCCACATTACACAACACTCTCTATCTCTTGCTCACTCTTTCTGCTCATGACTTACATGTAAAAACTAAACACATATATCTAACACATTTAATTCATGACAGACCAAATTTAATACAAAGTATGGGTGGACATGATTTTCTGAACATTACAGAGGTTGTGTGAACTAAACAAAACTTGCATATTAAATTTTTCCCATGCACATTTAATAACCATGCATTAAATTCCTATTTTACTTTAATCATTTAACTATGTTGCGGAATGGCTAATTGTCCTTTGCTTCGAACTTGTCTTTCTCTGCACATGCAATCCTCAACCTGCAAAACATTAACTAAGGTATGGCTGCTACTAGTTCATTTACTGCGGTGGTTGAGATCAATTTCCAACACTCCCCCTTAATCGCAACTGCCGCCATTGATCATTCCCAGACAATCTCTGAGATAAACAAAATTTTCTCGTGCCAATGGCTTTGTGAAAATGTCTACAAATTTTTCTTCTGACCTGCAATGCTGCAACACAATCTCATTGTTGTTAACCAATTCTCTTATGAAATGATATTTGGCATCAATATGCTTTGTCCTTTTGTGAAAGATAGAATTCTTTGATAATGCAATTGTTGAACTGCTATCACAGAAAATAGTGGTTGCTCCATCTTTTTCATGACATAAATCCTGCAACATCCTTGTCATCTAAACTACTTGACATGTTTTTGTTGTTGTGGCGACATACTCAGCTTTTGTTGTTGACAATGACACTATCGACTGCTTCTTTGAAGCCCATGAAATGGCTTCCGAACCCAAATGAAAGACATATCCTGACGTGCTCTTTCTGTCATCAACACTTCCAACGCAATCACTGTCAGTGTAACCAACTAGCCCAAAATCATCAGTTGCAAAGTACAAAACACCATACTCCTTTGTCCCATTGACATATTTTAAAATTCTTTTCGTTGCTTGCCAATGTGTCTCCTTGGGTGTCTCCATGAACCTTGACACCAAACTCACTACATACATTATGTCATGCCTAGTTGTAGTCAAATACATTATGTTTCCCACCATGCTCTTGTATAATGTCGGATTGACATTGTTGCTACAATATTCCTTGCTCAACTTCAACCCCATGACGGTTGGAGTTGGTGATGGCTTATTATTCTGCATATTAAACCTCTCCAAAATTTCTGCTACATATCTTACTTGAGAAATAAAAATTCCATTTTCATTTTTCTTTACTTCTATGCCCAAGAATTATCTCAATAAACCTAAGTCATTCATCTCAAACTCAATTTTCATGATTGCTTTGAAATCAACGATGATAAAATCATCACTGCCTATAAAAATCAAATCATCTACATACAAAATGACAATAAGAATCTTACTGTCATTTTCTTTGATGTAGAGAGTAGGTTCACCGTCACATTTGTCAAACCCATTGTCCATCAAGTAAGCATCTATCCTGCTGTACCATGCATGTGGTGCTTGCTTCGGCCCATAGAGAGCTTTCCGAAACCTACACACCTTGTGTTCATGGCCTTGTATTTCATAGTCAGGAGTTTGTGCAACATACACCTCCTCTTCCAGCACTTCATTCAAGAACGCTGAATTTACGTCCATCTGATAGACTTTCCATTTCTGTTGCGCTGCAATTGACAACACTATACGCACTATTTCCATCCTTGCGACTGGCCCAAATTTTTCTGCATAGTCTCTTCAATGCTGCTGCTTGTAACCTTTCACAACAAGTCTTGCCTTGTGCCTTTCAATCTTTCCTTCAGCATTGCTCTTGGTCTTATAGACCCACTTCACTCCGATGACTTATTTACCTTGCGGAAGGTCCACTAACTCTCATGTGTCATTATTTTCTATTTATTTTATCTCTTCATTCATTTCCACAACCCATTTCTCTTCCTTGACTGCATCTTCAAAATGGATTGGGTCATCTACATGACAAAATAATGCAAATAATGAATTTAGACCAGCGCTACTATCAACTTCATCTTTCTCATATATTTCACTTATATTTCTGAATTTTGGTCTTCTTGGTGTGCTTGGAGTTCCACTTGAACTCGAGGGAGTTTCTGATCCCTATGGTGTGCTTGGAGAAGCACTTCCTTGATTTCTCAAGGTTATTATGTTTCTAGCTTGTGGTGTGCTCTGTTGTACTTATGTAGGTGGAGGAGGAACCACCATGGAGGAATTATTTGTTGTTGTGCATTCCTCTTGCTCTTTGTGAGACACACATGTCTTCACATTCACCATTTTTTCTAAGCTTCCATCCCAAGCTTCTTCTTCAATGAATTGCACATCTCTACTGATTATAAATTTCTTAGTGGATGGATTATAGAGTTTATATGCCTTGGAATCATCACTGTATCCAACAAAGATACAATTCTCCCCCTTACTGTCCAATTTCTTCCTTAGTTGATCCGAGACATGTGCATATGCCACACATCCAAATACTTTCATGTGAGTGACAAACTGCTTTGTTTCACTCCATGCTTCTTCCAGAACTCTGTTCATAACAACTTTGTTTGGGCATCTATTCAAAATATATGTTGCACAATTAACAGCCTTAGCCCAATACTCATTGGGAAAATGCTTTGCCTTCAACATACTTTTGACCATGTCCATGATGGTCATATTATTCCTTTCTGCAACACCATTTTGTTGTGATGTGTACCTTGTGGTAAACTACTTGTGTATGCCATTATCCCTACATGAACGTAGGAAACCTTTGGAGATATATTCTCCACCTCTGTCAGTTCTCAGCACTTTGATGTACTGCCCACTTTGCTTCTCAACAAGAGCTTTGTAGTGACAGAACTCTTCAAACACTTCACTTTTCTGTTTTAGAAAATAGACCCATGTCTTCCTTGTGTAGTCATCTATGACTGTCAAAACATAATGGTTGCCAGTTAAAGATGGCATTTGCATTGGTCCACACAAATCATAGTGGACAATATATAAGAGTGTTTTTTCCCTTATACTCTTCCCTATTGGGAATGCTTCTCTGTGTTGTTTTCCCAAGATGCATCCTTCACATAGGTTGTCTAGTTTTTCTATGAGTAGTAATCCCTTTACCATGCATTTTCTATGCAAGAAGTTCAACCCTAAAAAATTGAGATGTCCAAATCTCAAATTCCATAACCATTTTCCGTGTTTCACTTCTTCTTGAAAGACCTCTTGTGTGACCGCTGTTACCACACCTCCTTCCTTCAGGTCTATTCTGAGCTTGAGAGGAAACATCATATTCTTTGTCATGTGCACTTCTACAATGACCCTTTTACTTGGAGGTATGTCCATGATAATACACACATCATTATTAAAAGACACATTGTAGCCCTTCTTCATGAGCTTTCCAATGCTTAAAATATTACATTTCAGGCCAGGTACATAATATACATCTGGCACAAATTTCTTTTCTCCCTTCCTTGTCAATATTGACACTCTTCCTTTTCCCATGACATTGACTTTGCTATCAGTCCCTGTTGTAACTTCAAACTTCACATTCTCATCAAGATTGGAAAACATTGCTATGTTTCCAGTCATGTGGTTACTACAGCCTGAGTCTAAAAACCATACATCATCTTGTTTTTCTTGTGCTACATTACATGTTAGAAGCACATTACTCTGGTTCTTATCTTCTTTTGCAAAATTTGCATTTTGCCTATTATTCATGTCATTTTGTTTATTTCTACATTCATTTACATAATGCCCATACTTTTTACAATAATGACATTGGACTTGGGATTTGTCATACCTTTTTCCATGTGCTTGACTTTGGCTTGAGCCTTCGCTTTTATTTTGATTGCTGCCCCTTCCACTTGTGCTTGAAAGGTTGCTTCTTCCACCTTTGTGTGGGCTTCTTCCTCTTCCTCAGTAGTTTGATCTTCCTCGACCTCTACCTTTTCCAAAAGACATCTGTGCCTTGAATGCATGATCCAATGAGGAGTCCACTATTCTATTCAGTCTATGTTCATGATACATTAGGGATGCACAAAGCTCATCCACTAAAAATTGTGAGAGATCCTTTGTCTTCTCTATTACCACTACTATGACATCATATATTGAGGGTAGACTTCTCAATATTTTCTCCACTATTCTTCTTTCCTCAAGTGTCTCTCCATGAGACCTTATTTGGGTAACCAACCAATCACATGTGTGAATAATGAGTCTAGGTTATCAAACTCTTTCATATAGAGGGTTTCAAAGTCTCTCCTCAGCATTTGTAGCTTTGTTGTCTTCACCTTCTCCATGCCTTGATAGACTGTGTCGAGAATATCCCACGCCTCCTTAGACCTTTTTGCCGCTGCAATCCTTGGAAATACACTCTCATGCACTGCTTGAAAGAGATAGAAGAGGGATTTGTTGTCATTCTTCTTGTTATCTCTCAACACATCTCTTTCTACTGTTGTCAAAGCAGCCAATGTTGTTGCATCTGATGGTTCTTGGAAACCTTGTTCCACCAGCTCCCATATATCTTGTGAAGCAAATAGGGCTCTCATCATAATGGCCCAATAATCATAATTTTTGAAATTAAGCTATCGTATTTGTGGATTAGTCAAGCTTGTGCTTGTTGCTGCCATTTTTACTATGTAAACAACTTTCCAACTTTGTAAAAATTTTCTTACTACGTGAAAACTTTCTCACTGGTGGAGAATACATTCCACAAAAAAAAATCAGAACTCATTTTATCTCTTCAGCAAAAACACTATCTTTTACTAATTTTTTTTTTTAAACCCACTCTGATACCATGATATAAAATTTCAAAGACAGAGTGAGTAAAATGCTTTTCCTTCAACACACGGAGTTCACACAAAGTTGCGAAAATTACTTTAACCAAGACAACACATTTCTGAAGTTTAAACAGAGTTGCAGAACTCACTTAAGGCATACCATATAGTTGCGGAAATAAATTTAAATGAATCCTCTTTTCAATATAGAGTGGCGGAGATTAAAATTGCAACTATAGAGAGGAGCAAATATAATCAACTAATTTTACTTACGGTGAAACAAATTAAAACAGAGTGTTGTAGTAAAACACATACGTGAAAGTTCCAGAACTATATTGCAACTAACCAAACTTTATATTAAAACTTCAACGCATGAAATACATTAACATATGGAGATTGTGGCTCCCTCACAAGTAAAACAAGACTTCTTACTTGGATTTACATTCACCAGGGTTGCGGAGTAACACAGTAAAATCTGTTTTCACACACCCACCAAAATTTGCTCCACCGAATTTAATACAAAGTATGAGTAGACATGATTTTCTGAACATTACAGAGGTTTTGTGAACTAAACAAAACTTGCGGATTAAATTTTACCCATGCACATTTAATAACCATGCATTAATTCCTATTTGACTTTAATTATTTAATTATGTTGCGGAATGGCTAATTGTCCTTTGCTTTGAACTTGTCTTTCTCTGCACACGCAATCTGCAACCTGTAAAACATTAACTGAGGTATGGTTGCTACCAGTTCATTTACTGTGATGGTTGAGATTAATTTCCAACATTCTATGACCACATGTCTGCTATTCTTTTAAATTTTGGACCTCGCTTCAACCAATGCACGTAGAGCATTTGAATTCAATGTTGATGACTTCAACTAGAAGATATCCCATCGGCCAATGGTTGAATCCTTCCAAAGAATCATGTGATTGAAGGAATTTCCCTGCAAGTTGCAATTATATAAACCTATGGGGGTGGTCTATTTAGGCTACAATTTGGCCATAATAGTATTTTTCAAGAAATTTGATTATGGGGTGTTTTAATTGTTTTTACGGTGGAAATAGATTAACACAATCTAGTATTCTTGGACTATCCAAAAAATTAAAACTTCACAACTTTAACCAGATTTCCAAAAAATAATATCTAATTTTATAAAAAAATCCAGCTAGGATTTCTATTATTTTCACACATGTTTAAATTTTCCATTATTTTCCCACCTGTTTAGACTACGCTTGAAAGTGGTTGTTTTTGGAAACTATCTAAAACACATGGTGGCACATATACCGAGAGTAGATATAGTTCTAGGAAAAGTCAGCAATTTGGGATGTCTCTGCGGGAAACATCTTTGTGCTCATGTGCCTCCCAAGAGTTTCGATCTCATATCCATCAATACCGCTACAACGTTTAAATTAAATGATGACAGCTTTAACTTGCCAACGTCCAACCAGCCAAGGACCACTCTGCCTATTTATTATGCAACTTCCATGCATGCTCTACTTACCTTTCATCAACGCAATGCCTTCGCTCAGTCTCCATTATGTCCTCATTGCGGCCATCACCATGTGCTTCTCTCAGTTGCTTGGTAATGCGTGAAGGAGGCACCTAAGGTTTCTCTTCATGCCTCTCCAACAATACGATGGCATGTTGTTTACACAGTGAAGATGGGATAGAGAACCCCTATGTGGGACTTGCAACTATTAGTAGACATTGAACAAGACTACACGTGGGTATGATGCTACAACAATAGCTACCTATCCTCTACTTATAGTGCAGTTGACTGTAGTATGCAGTTTTGCAAGTCGTATGAGTATTCGGCATGCTCCACCTGCATGGGCCCCCATTCCCCCAGATGTAACAACCATAGGATCTTTGTGCCTGAACCAGGCGTCCAACTCAGGCAGGATGAGGTAGCACTTTTCCACATCGATGGTTGGCATTACCCTACCCTTCGCTTACTTTTCGCCTACACCGAACAAATAAATCCTTCCGATTTTATTTCCGGAATGGATGGTGTGGCCAAGATGAATTTTGTTGGAAATTACTCCCAGCCACTACCTTGAATAAAATGGCAGCATCCATACCATCAGTTAAATGTATTTTGCAGGGAAGGATAAGCTCTAGGCATGGAAAATCTGCAAGCTACTTACCTCATGCAATTTTTTGTAATGTTTAGAAAATCTTGTACGTCCATCTACCATGTATTAAATAATTTCCCGCTATATCACCTACCTTCTTGACCGCACTTCATATTTCGGAAAACTTAGCCTTTACTCTTAACACATTTCCGAATCCTAAAACTCCGCCGATGGGATATCGGTGGGACCCCTCATACGCATTACCATTTCTGAAATGAACCTTTGTTTTCCCCACTTTACTTTACCTTTGTCGTTTCACATTGACCATCGTTCAGCGCATCACATGTCACACTTCACAAACTTTAGAACTTACCTTTATACCCCTAGTCCCAAGCCTTGCGATGGTGCAATGCGATATCGTCATTGCACATCGCAATCGTCAGTTAATATTTTTTCTATTAAGTTTCCACGGGTTAAGTGTTGAAAGTTGCGATGTGATATCGCCATCACATATCGTATTGCGCAAGCTCAGGAGGATAACGCCCATGTAAGAGTTGACATCACCGAGATAATATTTGCGATGTCGGCGTGGATGCGATATCGTTCAAAGCTGAAACCTAAAGGGTTTCAAGTCCGAGTGTACAAAGCTCTATGCGATGTTTTTATGAAGAAATGGCTTAACATGGTAGAAGGATGTTTTGCAGTTTACCATCCCATCCAACATTGAATTTGCATTTAATTTTCCAGCTTCTCCACTCTGTACTTAAAAGGATGCCTTTCATATGTTTTTTTAAGGGGAAGAAGCTTATGAAGCAGAAGAATGAAATAGAAAATTTCTCTGGTTTTATCTTTTTGTGTGGGTCTATAAATTCTTTGCAAAACTGTGTTGTCATTATTTAATTTTAATTTCTGCATTCAGTGTAAACTGTTTGTTGAGGGAAAATAACTTCCCCTGTTTTCCTTTGAGCTTCTCGCTTTCATGAATTCTCCAACATGGTATCGGATCATTTCACATTTTCGAACATGGTATCAGAGCATACCAAAATTTTCAACATGGTATGAGAGTGGGTTTAGTCTCTCAATGAAAGAAACTGCTCTTTACTGAAGAGTTGAAAGCTTGTTTTGAGAAGCTGATTCTCCAAAAACAAGCACAAGCTTGACTAATCCACAAATACCACAGTTTAATGGAAAAAATTATGATTATTGAGCTATTACAATGAAGGTCCTGTTCTCCTTGCAAGATATTTGGGAACTGGTGGAGAATGGATTCAAAGAACCAGCAGATATAATAGCATACAATGCTTTGAGACAAGAAGAAAGATTTTTTGAGGGATAGTAAGAAGAAGGACTCCAAATACCTCTTATATACTTTCCAAGTAGTGCATGAAAGCATTTTCCCAAGGGTTACAAAAAAAAAAAATTCCAAGCAAGCATGGGATGCCCTCCAGATAGCCTACCAAGGCATGACAAAGGTGAAAAAAACAAAACTACAAATGCTGAGAAGAGATTTTGAAACATTATGCATGAAATAGTCTGACAATTTATACTCATTATTTACACATGTGATTGGGTTGGTTACCCAAATCAGGTCTCATGGTGAGACACTTGAGGAAAGGAGAATAGTTGAGAAATTTTTAAGAAGTCTGCCATCAAGTTTTGATGTCATAGTCATGGCCATAGAAGAGACAAAGTATCTCTCACAATTTTCAGTGGATGAGCTTCATACATCATTGATGTTTCATGAGCATAGACTGAATAGAGAAACAAAGTCCTCATTGGAGCACGCATTCAAGACACAAGTGTATTTTGTTCAAGCTAGAGGTTGAGGAAGATTAGACTACAAATGAAGAGGAAGAAGCCCACAAAGAGGTGGAAAAAGTGGCCATTCAAGCTCAAGTGGAAGGGGAAGTAATAAAAAACCAAGTCAAGGTTCAATCCAGAATCAAGCACAAGGTCAGAGGTATGATAAACCTCAAGTTCAATTTCATTCTTGTAAGAAGTATGGTCATTATGCAAATGAATGTAGAAAGAAGAAATATGACACAAGTAGAAAACCAAATGAAAATTTCATAAAGGAAAATCATAACCATGATAGCTTGTTTTTATCTTGTAATATAGCACAAGAAACACAAGGAGATGTATGGTTCTTAGATTCAGGTTATAGCAACCACATGACTGGAAACATAGCAATGTTTTCCAATATAGATGAAAATGTAAAATCTGAAGTGACATTGGGGACTGATAGAAAGGTCTTTGTCATGGGAAAAGAAAGAGTAGAGATACTAATAAAGAAGGGAGAGAAAAATTTCATGCCAGATGTTTATTTTGTCCCTGGTTTGAAACATAACCTCCTAAGCATTGGAAAACTCATAAAAAATGGCTTAAATGTATTTTTTAAAGATGATGTGTGCACAATCATTGATAAGCCTCCAAGTAGATAGCTCATTGCAAAATTTCATATGACAAACAACATAATGTTTCCTCTCAGGATAAGATCTAACTTGAAGGAAGAAGGTGTTATAGCAGCTGTCACACAAGAAAACTTCCAAGAAGAAGTCAAATATGAGAACTAGTTATGGCATTTGAGATTTGGTCATCTCAACTTTGGAGGTTTGAATTTTTTGCATAGAAAATTCATGGTGAAAGGATTGCCACTCATAGAAAAACTAGACAACCTGTGTGAAGGTTGCATCTTGAGAAAAAAACACAGAGAATCATTTCCAGTAGGAAAGTCAAGAAGGGAAAATGCACCCTTGGAGATTTTCCACTCAGATTTATGTGGACCAATGCAAACACCATCATTTGGTGGCAGCCACTATATTTTGACATTCATAGATGACTACACAAGGAAGACATGGGTCTATTTTCTAAAACATAAAAGTGAAGTGTTTGACCGCTTCCTCCACTACAAATCTCTTGTTGAGAAGAAAAGTGGGCACTACATAAAAGTGTTGAGGATTGATAGAGGTGGCGAATATATCTCAAATGACTTCCTACATTTTTGTAGGGAGTGTGGAATTCACAAACAATTTACAGCAAGGTATACACCTCAGCAAAATGGTGTTACAGAAAGAAAGAATAGGACCATCATGGAAATGGCAAGGAGTTTGTTGAAGGCAAAGAATTTTCCAAATTATTATTGGGTTGAGGTTGTCTCTTGTGCAACATATATTATTAATAGATGTCCAACGAAAATTTTCATGAATAGAGTTCCTGAAGAAGCATGGAGTGGAAGAAAGAAAATTTTCACTCACATGAGAGTGTTCGGATGTGTGGCATATGCATATGTCCCAGATGAGTTGAGGAAAAATTGGACAAGGAGGAGAAATGTATATTTCTTGGATACAGTGATGTATCCAAGGAATACAAGCTCTACAATCCATTAACCAAGAAGGTAATAATCAGAAGAGATGTTCATTTCATAGAAGAGGAAGCATGGGATGGAATTTTACAGAAGACAGTCAATGTGAAGACATGTATGTCACATGAAGACAAAGAGGAATTGACTGTAGCAAGTAATTCCTCGACGGTGGCTCCTCCTCCACCCACACAAGCTCAAAAAAGCAATCGCAAGCAATTAATAGGACAACATTGTTCAATAAAGTAAGTGCTTTTCCAAGCACACCACAAAGCTCCACAACTCCATCTACTTCAAGCTCAACACCAAGCTCATCTTCAGCAAGTATAAGAAGATCAAAATTTAGAAATTTAAGTGAAATTTATGAGCAAGGAGAAGTTGATAATAGTGTTGGTCTGAATTAATTATTTACATTATTTTGTCATGTAGATGACCCAATAAACTTTGAAGATGTTGTCAAAGAGGAGAAATGCGTTGAAGCAATGAATGAAGAAATAGGAGCAATATAAAGGAATGACACATGGGAGTTAGTGGACCTTTCGCAAGGAAATTAAGTGATTGGAGTGAAATGGGTCTATAAGACCAAGAGAAACATTGAAGGCAAGATAGAAAGGCACAAAGCAAGGCTAGTTGTCAAAGGCTATAAGTGGCAACATGGAAGAGACTATGAGGAAACCTTTGCACCAGTTGCAAGGATGGAGACAATGCATACAGTATTGTCAATAGCAGAACAACAAAAGTGGAAAGTGTATCAAATGGAAGTGAAGTCAAAATTCTTGAATGGAGTGTTGAAAGAGGAGGTGTATGTTGAAAAACCTCATGGATATGAGGTAGAATGCCAAGAACACAAGGTGTGTAAATTGCAGAAAGCTCTTTATGGGATGAAGCAAGCATCACGTGCATGGTATAGTAGGATAGATGCTTACTTGATGGATAATGGGTTCGACAAATGTGATGGTGAACCTACTCTCTACATCAAAGAAAATGACAGTAAGACTCTTATTGTTGTTTTATATGTATATGATTTAAATTTTACAGGCAGTGATGATTCTCTCATCGTTGATTTCAAAGTAGACATGAAAAGTGATTTTGAAATGAATGACTTGGGGTTGTTAAGATATTTTTTGGGCAAAGAAGTGAAGCAAACAGAAAATGGATTTTTTATCTCTCAAGCAAAGTATGTTGCAGAAATTTTAGAGAGGTTTAATATGTGGAATAGAAAGTCATCACCAACTCCAACTTTCATTGGGTTGAAGTTTAGCAAGGAAGATTGCAGCAACAATGTCAATCCGACATTATACAAAAGCGTGATGGGAAGCCTAATGTACTTGACTGCAACTATGCCTGATATAATATATGCAATTAGTTTGGTGTAATCAATATTAGAAAACAACTTCTACACTCAAACCAATGCATCTAATGCAAGTAATCAAATATGATTAGAAATCAACATCTACACTCAAATAAATGCATCTAGTCCAAGTAAGAAAATAGGATTAGAAACCAACATCTACACTAAAATCAATGCATTTAGTGCAAGCAATCAAATAGGATTAGAAATCACCATCTACACTAAAATCAATGCAGTTAGTGCAAGTAATCAAATAGGATTAGAAATCATCTACATTGAAATCAATGCATCTAGTGCAAGAAATCAAATTAGATTATAAAACAACTTTTACACTTAAATCAATGCATCTAATGAAAGAAATAAAATAGTATTATAAATAAACATCTACACTCAAATCAATACATCTAGTGAAAGTAGGAAAATAGGAATAGAAACCAACATCTACACTGAAATCAATGCATTTGATGCAAGAAATAAAATAGTATTAGAAATCACCACCTACATTGAAATCAATACTTTTAGTGCAAGAAATCAAATAGTATTAGAAATCAACATCTACATTGAAATAAATGTATCTAGTGCAAGAAATCAAATAAGATTAGAAATCACCATCTACACTAAAATCAATCCATTTAGTGTAAGCAATCAAATAGTGTTACAAATCATCTACCTTGAAGTCAATGGATCTAGTGAAAACAATCAAATATCATTAGAAATCAATATATACACTAAAATCAATGCATCTCGTGCAAGCAATAAAATATGATTAGAAACCACCATCTACACTAAAATCAGTGCATCCAATGCAAGAAATATTCTTCACTTTCTTCCCCTTCCATATATATTTATATCTCCCTCCATATCTCCTTCTTTGTGTCTCTATCTCACCCCCTCCAAACACACACACTCTCTCACTCCATATCTATCAATCTCTCTCTCCCTCTATCCCTCTCTCCATCTCTCTCTTATTCCCTCTCTTCACCTTCCATCTATATCTCTATCTTTTTCTTCTCTCCCTCTCCCCCGCTTCTATCTCTCTTTCCTATTGTTGACCTTTCTCCCTCTCTCTACATCTTCCTTATCACTCCCTCTCTCTCTCCGCCTTTTTCTCTATGTATTTCTTCTTACCTCCCCCTCTCCCCCCTCCAACTCCATCTCTCTTTCCCTCCCTATTTCCACTCTCTCATATCCTCTCTCTTCCTTCCTCTCTCTCCCTTTCTCTCCCACCTCTCTCTCTCTCTCTCTCTCTCTCTCTCTCTTCACCCTCAAACTATGTTATTCCATCCCTCCCTCTCTCCTTCTCTCTCCCCTTCTCTCCATCTCTCCCTCTCTATCTTTCTCTCCCTTCTTCTCTCCATCTCTCCTTCTTTTTCTCTTTATCTCACCCCAAAACATACACACTCTCTCTCCATCTCTCCCTTGTCACCCCCCTCTCTATCTTTATATCTCCTTATTTATCTCTTTATATCACCCCTAAACATACACACTATCTCTCCATCTATCCCTTGTCACTACCTCTCTCTCTCCACTTCTCACTCTCTATGTATTTCTTCTTCCCTCCCTCTCCCCCCCTCCAACTCCATCTCTCTATACCTCCCTCTCTCATCCTCTCTCTCAAGTCCTCTGTCCCATCCTTCCTCTCTCTCCCTTTCTCTCCTACCTCCCTCTCTCTTCCCACATCTCTCTCTCTCTCTCTCTCTCTCTCTCTCTCTCTCTCTCTCTTTGCCCTCCAATACTCACCATCTCCCTCCCTCACTCCTTTTCTCTATCCCCCCCTCCATATTTTTGTCTCCCTCTCCCTCTCTTACCCTTCTCTACCTCTCTCACTCCTCTCCCTATCTCTCTCTCTTCATTCCTCCTCTCCCATCTCCTTTGGTTTATCTCTATCTCTCCCTTGTCACTCCCCCTATCTCTTCACCTCTATCACTCTATGTCTTTGTTCTTCCCTCCCATACATATCTAGAGTTAAATATATATCATGATATATTAATATATATATTAATATAACAAATGTAATATTGTATTAATGAAAAGTTATTAAATTTAATAATATGAATATTATATTTAATATTAATAATAATAATAATATTTTGGATTTTTCATCAGTTCTGCCCTCTACCGCACTTAGGGTTTCTGGTTCTACGTCAGGGTGGTGTTGTCGAGGTGCTCACCTTGGCTTGGGCTCGGTCCCATGACGGATTCTTAGGACCCTCCTCTGCCTCTACCTCCTCCTCCTCCTCCTCCTCCTGAGATCAAGGCATTCAAGCTCCTAATCGCTTCCAAACCAAAGAAGAAGAAGCAGATCTCCTCCAAAATTTTCAAGTGACTGGATGAGATCCCCTCGGTGGCACTCCCACCTGAGGGTCCGATGTGAGTGGCCCTTTCCCTTGCAGATTGAGCTCTGGTAGGTTAGTTCACGAGCTTATGCACCTCACCAAAAACAACCGAGGCCTGGATCACTCGCAACTGGAAGCCCCTTATTGCCAATAGAGTCACCTCATACTTTCTAGGGTGGGGTTATTTCCTGTTCGAATTCAACACAAAGGAATACAAGGACCTAATTTTTAGAAGTGGACCCTATTTCATGGAACCCCAAGGGTTGTACCTAAATCGCTAGAATCCTGACTTCGATCCCTCGGAGGATGTCCCATCTGTCGTTCCAGTCTAGGTCAGGCTCCCAAACTTACCGGTGTACTGCTGGAACTGGGAATCAATGCAGCAAATTAGCAATGCCCTTGGGAAATCATAGACAGAGCAAACAACAAGGACCAATATGACTATGCTAGAATCTGTGTAGAGGTGTATCTTGAATTTGGGCTACCATAAGCCATTAAGATAAGAGTGGGGAACTGGTCCCATCTGCAAAAAATATATTACGAACAGTTGTCGTTCAAATGCCGCGGATGTCATGAGTATAGCCACTTCACCAAGAACTATCCCAAAAATGTAGCCCCAGAAAAGGAGAAAGAATAATGATGGCAGCAAGCCAAGAAATCTAAAACAAGCCCTAAGTCAGGGAAAACGAATAAAGTAAAGGGAAGATCAGCTCCCATGGGGAGTATTCCTAAAGCCAAACCCTTCCAGAAAGGCCAAGAGAATAGTTTTGAGGCCTTGAGCTCAAAGACAGAGGAAGTCCAAGAAATTGACCCACGGATCATGCAAAAGGATTTTCAAATGTAGGAATCCCTAGCACCACTAAATATTGGTGAATATCCTAGAGGAACAAAAGAGGCTATCTCCGAGGGGGAAGATCTGGATTTGAGGGAGTTGGAGGAAGAAGGAGAAATTTTGAATTCCTAAATTTCCATTAGAAGATCTACCAGGGGACGGAAATCCTCCAGGGAAAAAAGAGAACAAGAAACCTATAAGGAGAAACTGCAGGGGACCCAACCGAACCTAGAAAATATGTCTGAAAAAAGCCCTAAAGCACACAAAAATCAAAGTCAGGGCTCTAAGGGATCCCTCTCAGCTCAAAAAAAGGAAGTAATTAAGATCGTCTCCTGGACCTGCAGAGGGATGGGGAGAAACCTAAAAGAAGAAGCAATGAAATTTCTAGTAAGGTTGGAAAGGCTCGACATTCTTCTCATCCAGGAGACAAAGATGGAGGAAAAGGGCTTTCTCCATAAAAGAAAACAGTTTTTAGGAAAAGGATGATGTGTCACAGTATCCTCTAGAGGTGCCTTAGGAGGGATGGGAATCTTATGGGACGAGACATGCTTTGAGAAAATTCTGGTTAAACTTAACTCAAACTGGATTTTTGCTCATTTTTTGCATCTCCACACTAAAGAAACTATGATTCTATTCAACATTTATGCTATGGCCCTTCTGGGAGATAAAAAATCTTGTTGGGAATCCATTAGGGACCTAGAAAATGATATTCAGATGATTAATGTTATTCTTGCTAGAGACATGAACATTACTTTAAGCCAAGAGGAGAAGCGAGGGGGTAACATTGTAAGGGATCCAACTATGGAATGGGTGGAGGAGCTCATTCAAGACTGGGATATGTTGGAAATCAAGCCTCCCAAGGGAAAATATACATGGACCAATACAAGAACAGGTCCAGGCCACATTGTTGCAAGGTTAGATCGTTTCTCATTCAAAGCTCCTTCTTTCTCTTAGGTCTTGATGTTTATTCTGCAATTATTTCTTCGTCGGTCTTTGATCACAAGCCCATTAAGCTTGATTTGAAGCCACACATGAATCTGCACCCTATTCCCTTCTGTTTCAGTGCCCTTTGGGTGCAACAACCCGAATTTTCGGACAGAGTTGCGGAAGTCTAGAAAAAACCTGTTAAAGGTTCCCCCTTCTTTGTGTGGGAAGAAAAACTGAGGAGAGTGAAGAGAACCCTCAAAATCTGGGCTAAAGCCCTCCCCTCTCCATCCGAGTCAAGGCAGGTTGCCCAGGCCTGTTTGGAGAGCCACCAAAAACAAATGGAAGATATGGACATCTCAAAGAACAGCCTTATCCTGAAAGAGGAGCTCCATACTAATATCCATAAGGCCTGTATTCAGGAGGAGGAATTCTGGAGACTTAAATCTCGCAGTCTGTGGCTACAAGCTGGGGATAGAAACACCTCCTTCTTCCATAAGTAGTCTCAAACCAGAAGAAACTTTAACTCTATAGTGGAGATAAAATCTGGAGATCAATCCTTCTACGACCCTACCAACCTCAAACAAGTTGCCCATCAACACTTAAAATAATTATACTCAGAGGACAAGAAAGAAAATGTCAGCTCCAATCTGCTCGAGTTGGTCCCTCTAAAGGTTAATGCCCAAATGAATGCCATGCTGACTGCTCCTATCACTGTCAATGAAATAAAGCAAACCCTTTTAGATATAAATCTTCCGGATAATCACATGAGAGTTTTAGGAACGACGCGTTTCGAACTACCAACTGTAGTTCATCCAGAAATGGCCCTTGTGCTGGATGGATTCACTATTCGATTCATCAAAACTTGTTGGAACATTGTCAAAAAGCATATCTACAAAATTATCTTAAAGTTCTAGACTTGCCACAAGCTTGGGGGCAGCACCAACTCGGCCTTCTTGGCTCTTATTCCAAAAGAGAAAGGTGCAAACTCTTTCAACAGATTCAAAACAATTTCTCTCTACAATATTGGCTAAAATCTTATCACTAAAGTCATGGAAAATACACTAAAAGGCCTTCTTCGGGATATCATTCCTGACAATCAAGGGGGATTTGTCAAAGGTAGGCAGATAACTGGTAATTTCATTCTATTTTAGGAAGAGATCCATTCAAGCATCTAAAAGAAGAGAAAAAGTTATGGCTATGAAGCTGGACCTAGCTAGTGCATTTGACAGAGTTAGGAACAAATTTATATTTGGGTTCATGCAACAATTTTTATTTGAATGTTTCTTTATAAGCTCGTTCAAGGCAGGCATTTCGGAACCATGGATTTCTCCTCTCGTCAGTGGGCGTTTTGCGGACTTCTTCAAGGCTAGTCCTGGGATAAAGCAGGGATGACCTTTATCCCCTCTTATCTTTTTTATTCAAGCCTCTGTCCTCAGTTTTATGCCAGAGAAAAGACAAATCGAGCAAGAGCTTATGGGTCTTCGGATTGTTAGGGGAGTCAGAGACATAAATCACGCTCTATTTTTTAATGACTCCATTCTCCTGGGGGGTGCTTATGTCGTCTCGGTCTCCCGCTTCAAATTGGAGTTGGATAACTATTGCCTCGAGTCTGGGAGTGAACTTAATATGGGTAAATTCTTCATCTAAGCTTGGAACCTCTTTAGCCTCGAGCTAAGCATGATCACTAGGATTTTGGGTTTCAAATCATCCACAAAATGGGGGTCTTTCAAATATCTTAGGTTGTCGATCATTCAAGGACGTCCAAGTGGGAGAGAATAACTCCCCTTGCTGGAAAAATTCAAGCTCAAAATGCAAGCCTGGGGCACATGGTGGCTCAATCTCGCAGGTAAGACTGTCCTTATTAAGTCTGTACTTAAGAGTCTTCAAATTTTTTAGATGTCTGTATTGTTGGCTCTTGTGGGCATCCTTCCCAAGATCGAGAAATCCATTCGTTCCTTCTTCTGGAAGGGAGGGAAGAAAAAAAATACAAGAATTTCGTTGATCAGTGGGAATAAGATCTCTTTTTTGCTACTGTAAGGTGGTCTTCACATAAAATATCTTAGGGAGCACAACATCGTCCAGGGACCCAAGATCTAATGGCGGCAGGTTGCAAGGAATCCTAGATGGGCGCAAATCACTTTGTGTAAAAAATACATTTTTGGAAGGCATCTTCGCAGCCCAGATAACTTCCAAACAAATTATCAGGGCTCCCAGATTCATCAAAAGTGTAAACGTGCCCTGACCACCTGTTTTGGATTCCAGGAAATGGGATGCAAATCAGACTGTGGGAGGATAGAATCATGAATACATAAGCAATTAGGGAGGATCTTGAGTTTCTAGAACTAAAAACATGAATGGTCGCAGATGGTCGTTGCACGCTGTGGGACATCTCATATTGGGAAAATAGAAACTGGGTAGGGTGGCAGAAAATAGAGATACCTGCTCATCTGGAGCAAGCTCGAGCCAAATTCATGGTGGCGCTGGCTGGGAAAGCCCCTCTAAATGCCAGGAAAAAATACAGAATGGGTTGGGGTTCCTTGAAGGGATGTTACTCCGTAGCTAAAGGTTACATATGTCTTAAATCCATCCCCTATTTTCCCCACAACCATGTGATTTGTGAAGGGATTTGGCAGGTCAAAAGAATCCTGAAGATCGACATGTTCACCTAGAAGTTGGGACATAGCAGCATCCTCACTGCTGAAAATTTACAGCGTCGTAGCTTCTGCGACCCCTCTTGGTGCTCACTCTGTCAACAGTAGGAGGAATCCTTGGTTCACATCTTCCTCGACTGAAATTATGCTCGATACATATGGAACGAACTTCTGCCGATCTGGAACAACAACCCCAACCTCCCATCCAACACCACGAAATTTTTGTCTTTCTGGGGAGACTTGTTCCCTAACTCCTTCCCTGGGCAAGGTTGGCACTTTGTGGGATGGATGATTATCCCAAATCTTATTTTCTGGAAGGTATGGCTTGAAAGAAACTGTTAGGGATCTGTAATTTTAGCAGATTGGTGAGACTAAAATTGTAGAAGCAACATTATTTCAACTACTTTGGGATTCTAGGTTCTAGCCCTCCTGAATCCGGAGAGGGATCTCTCCAATAAGTGCAAAGATGGATTTGTCTTTGAAGTTCTGGGTAATAATATTAGGATAGTTATTAAGGACAGGGGTTTGTTTTTTTTTTGGATGGTTGAGTATGAATATCGTTTTAGGTGGAAAGTCCTAAGTGCAAAGAGTTTCAAAGGTGAGAAGTTTCAAGTGAATAGAATAGCTAGGCTAAAAAGATAGATATAACGTTGGTTTTTAGTCCATTGGGCTATGGAGTCATAACAGGGCTTTAATTAAGCAACAACATCAAGAGTGATCCAAGGGGCAAGTCATCTACATCACAAGATTATTGAGATTAGAGTGATGGAATTGAAACAATAAAGTGTTGGAGGGGTGGAAACTGATAATAATTTCACAAATGATTAATAGTCAGTCCAAACAAGAAAATCCTCTTAAGTGACTGTTTAAAACCAACCAAGGACAGGGCTAACCATTGACTTCTTGGGCAGGTTTGTATTAAAGCAGCTTAATTATAAACAATCCAGTAATCCGCATAATTACCTTCAGAAAGTATGAAAACATATAAGAGAAGACAAAGTGTAACTTAAGATCAGATAAAGTACTTTTAAACCTAGTCTAATTTCAGTCAACACCAAGGGAAACTTTCAGAATCTGCCTTTGGAGAATAGAAGCTAGAAACAAGGCAAACCATCACTTTTCTAGTCTAACTTTAATAAGCAAATAAGGAAAATAACTTTTAAGAACAATGTTTAAAGAAAACAATAGGAAGAGGGAACTCTAGCATTCCTAACTGTTTAGACTGTATTAAATCATTCTTAAATAAACAAATTGGAGGAAAACATTGAGATAAAGCTTATCAGTAAGAGAAGGGTACTAGTAAACAATAAATCCTAACTCTATAATTGTTTCTCTTTATCAGAGAATAGTGAAGAATATGACATACATAGAAGGAAAACAATAACGAAGAAAGAGGCACTTCACCAGTGATATAGACCAGGATCCCAAGAAACAGCTTGTTATTGATGTCAAACCAGTTACAGTACTCAGGTCCAATGTTTCAGTTCAGCAATCATCTTCACTATCTAGCCTAACTAACCTAACACAAACAGAGCTTCAAGGGCCAGTGAACACTATTTACAGATAGAAGTCTCAAGCTCAATTACATTACACTGTTCAGCAACCTAATCAATCAACCCCTCTCTCATCTTCTGCAGAAGTATATATAGAAGAATGAGGAGGTGAGATCTGATAAAAGATCTCCAATTACAATTAATACAGATTTAATGGCTTTTTGGCCTTTGGGGGGCTCAATGAAGAAACTTACAATAGGTGTCTTCTGTATTAAATGATTACATAAAGTTTTAAGCTTGGTGGGAGCTTTTGTTGACCTTGGAGGTTCTGTGTGATGTCGGGGTTACTCTGCAGATATTGTTTGCATTAATTTTCCCTGCAGAAGTAACTCTCTGGCTACGCTGAGGCAAACTTCTTCATTTGATCAATAACTTCGGCCTCTGATTGAATACTTTGAGGCACGAGTGGCATTTTTGTAGATGGGAGGAATCAATTTGCCTCAGATGTGGCGGTGGAGGCTTTCCCTTTGATAAAACACTTAATATTTTCTCCAAAATGTGTTTAAATGGTGGATTAGGATTTTGATAAACCATCTTAGACGTAATCACCATAATAACTATCTTCAATACTTTACTCTGGTATATTTTTGTTGTTTACATTGATACTCTTTGATTTGTGATTGACTTGCTATGTTTTTCTAGTGTGTGGGGCTGCGCAGGGGCGATATGGCATCAATGCCCCATGAACCACTGATGATACGTGAATTTGGAACCTACAAATTATTTTATTTGACGGATCAAAGGCGGGGGATCGTCACCCTCCGCTTCTGAATTTTCTTCGGACGTGGCCGAAAAAACCACTGAAAACCCTGCAAAATACAAAAAACATTATAAAATCCTATATATATAGGTCTGCTGCTTCAGAAAGCACGTGGAAAGAGCAGGGCCGTTGGATGGCATCATCCAACAGTCGAGATTGATCGGGGGAAAATAAAATGAAGGCGGAAGAATAATTTAAATCAGAGCCGGCAATCACACAGAGATCAACGGTTGGGAGCGCAGGTGGAAAGTCAAAACGGAGAAAACAGGCGATGAAATATGGGTCGTCGATCTGCAGATCAGATTGACGGTGGAAATCTATTGAATGCTCACCGTAGCCCGGTTAACTGTCGGGAATCTTCGATGAGTGATAGCCGCCGGATGGGCGACTTCAAATTGGACGGTGGATGCCAATATTGTGCGGGGTCCACCTCCGATGTTTAACGTGTGATGGATGGTGGTTTGGTGAACAGTGCCTAGGCCACGTGTCAATGGTTGAGTGGAATCGCTATCGATTGGAATAAAACCACCCTCCGCTCGAAGGCGGTGCGATGGATACCGCCGGTTTCTGCAACGGTGAGTGGATGGCGGGGACCACCGAGGTGATAGACTCCGCGCCGTTGATCTGCAGATTAGATCAACGGTGGAGATTGATTTCAAAAACGGACCAGCGAAAAGTTATAATATAATAAAAACTGGCCAGTTTTTCAAATAACCCAAGGTTTTAACTTTGGGCGGACATATATACAATAGGGTTAGGCACCCGTCTGCGGGGTCTTTGGGCGCATGGGAGATAATAAGACTGGAGGCTTATGAAAAAAAGGCTAACTGGAATCGGAGGATGCGATAAATGCTTGGAAGACTGGCGCTTGGTTTCAGCACTAGGGCACATGAAATGGAAGGGTTAGAGACTTAGCCCAAGGGGGCTTAAGTCTACGACATATAAAAAATGTGATTTTTATGGATTTCCAATGGTTTTCAAGGGAAATTTAGGGTTCCGGTAAGGCAAGACAGTGAGCTCTCAACCTTGTAAAAATGATTTTTATGAAGGGAAGAAGGGGGATCATGAAAATAGAGGAATTTTATGGAGAAAAAGGGAGAAAACGAAGGTTAGTTTTGAGTGAAGGAGAAAAGGGAAGTGGTGCTTGCAGCAGTAATCTGTCTTGGAAATTTGTAGGATTTCTGAATGTAAAATGGGAATAGTAGTGAAGTTTTAGATAGAGGAGAGGTAGGAGGCCTTCAAGAGTCTTCAAGAGCTAACACTTTTTAGTAATAAAATTTGTTCCTTGAAGGCTCAAAAAGTCTTAGCCACCTTTTGCTATAACAAATTTTATAGGTGGCTAACAGTGGCTCCACTTGGGGATGGTGCCTTCTTGAAGGCATCAAGAACTTCAGACTTGCATTCTCTGGTAGGCTGACCTGTGCCTGATCCATTGGGCTGCCTTTCTTTCTATGGATGATGTTCTTTGTTCTAAAAACATATTAGCAGTCCCAAACAATGGATCTTCATCAATACAAGCTTCTACTTACCCAATCCTACTGATCTAACATTTTTTCTTCATTAGAGCGCATTTGGATTGGCAAACTCTTTTACAACATTTTATTCTTTTGAAAGAAGGAAATATAATCTATTTCTACTCCTTATTTCTCCATGGACCCAGATTAAACAGTTGAGCCCATATGATTCTCTACCTAATCTACGGTCTGTTGGGGTTAAAATGTCCAACAGACTTTATTCTCTAAATTCTAAAATAGAAATTAAAAAGCATTCAAGTCATTGAATAGTCTAACTTGATGTTGGTCTAGGGCATAAAAACAAGCTGCACATAGACATTTATTTTGCAGAAAATTAAATCACAATGGAAGGCTTAAGATCTGAAAATTCAAAGCACTTCCTTTATCTTTTTACAGCTCTAGCTTGAATTTGTTTGAGTTGTTTTGTCTTTATCAACTGGTTCATATTTTGAGCTAATTGGAACCAGATTTTTACATCTCTTGACTCAGAATTTGAAACAAATATAAGTCATTTTCTCTTTGAAACCTTAGGTTCAAATTTTGATCTTGTTTGAACCTTTAATTTCTATCCTAAACTATCTATTGATAAGCCAAGATTAAACATTTTGGCAAATCAAATTCACTATCCTATTAGCAGAAAATTTAAAGCTAATTAGTCAAGATTAGACAATTTGACTAACTAGAAGTGTGTTATTCAGAAGTGGCATTTGAGCTTGCACACTTTCAGATTTTTTTCTCTTTTTTGGTATGGGGCTATACCTTTCTTGTTTTCACAATCTGCCCTCTTTTCTTTCTTTCACTGTTTTTGTATTTTTTGATTTTTATAACTTTGAATGTAATGGTGGATGAAATATTTATAATGGAAAAAAGATAAAAAGGCTTTTGGAACATAACATGGATCAAGAGAAGTAATGCTTAAGCATCCTGCCATTGACAGGACCCCCAAATAGTTCTGCTCCATTCAACTCCTGCAAGAAAAATGCATTGTTACTAGCAGTTGAATGAATAGAGTAAGGGCCAAGCCATAAGTTGTCAAATTTTCCATTCTTTCCCTTCTCTTCCCTCCTTGAGTCCCACTTTAAAACTTTTTCCCCAATTTTGAAATTGTTGGCCTTTGTTCTTCTGTCAAAAAGTTTTTTAATGCTGATCTGTTTCTGCAATGCTTTGTTATAAACTTCCTCTCTGGTTTGTTGAAGATGAATGGTTTGATTTATTCTTCTGATTATGTCATTATCTTCAGTTTGAAACTCTTGAACCAACTTCATTACTGGTACACCAAGGCTGCCTGGAAAAATTGCATCAGTGCCATACACAAGTTGGGAAGGTGACATACCAATAGATTTCTTCAAAGTCAATCTGTCAGCCCACAGTGCATGAACTAGCTTTGTGTGCCAAGAATTTTTATTTTCCTCCAACAGTTTCTTGATTATGTTCACTAAAATTTTGTTTGAGGATTCTGCAAGTCCATTACTTTGAGGGTAATAGGACGTGGAATGCCCCAATGTTATCTAGTATCTGTGACAGAAATCAACCATCTTGTTTGATCCAAATGTTGTTTCATTATCAATGATAATCTTGGTAGGATAGCCAAATCTGGAGAGAATGTTAGTCTCCATAAATTTTATGATAACTGAATCATTAGCTTGCCTACAAGGTATGGCTTCTATCCACTTAGTGAAATAGTCTGTGGCAGTGAGAATCCATCTATGCTAGGCAGAAGATGAGGGATGGATTTCTCTTATAAATTCAAGTCCCCAATGTTGAAATGGGGCTTCAACAGTGATTAGATGCAGAGGCAGGGGTAACAGTTTTGTTTTGCCTTCAAAAAGTTGACATTTGTGACAAGATATAATCATCTTGTGCACATCATGGAAAAGAGTAGGCCAATAGAAACCAACCCTCAAGATTTTGTTGGCTGTTGTCTTCCAGTACAAAGGACCTCCACACTCTCCTTCATGGAACTGGTATTTAACCTTTTCTGCATCAAACCCAGGAAAAAATTTAAGCAATACACCACTCACATTTTTCCAGTAAATACATCTATCAATAATGAAATATTTTACAACTTTCAATTTGAGGAATCTTTCCTTTGTTTTTGTCAAACCAGGAGGTGTATTCAAATTAAACAAAACATAAACAATATCAGCATACCAAGAGGAATTCATAAAATGGTTTTCAACAATGGGAGTTGAGACTTCCTCTTGATCATCTAAAGAATTAATCATATTAATATCAAGAACTTCAAAATTGGATTCATCCATTAATCTAGCCTGAACTTGACCCTTGATGAGTTTAGTGGGTTTTATCTCTAAAACATATTCAAGGATAACAGCAATCCACTTACCTCTCTTACCATCTGGGTCCTATGTTAGAATGTCTTTAACAACTTAGTTTGGGACAAAGGAAATGATGTGTGAGTGAAGGATGTACACTCTGAAGTCTTTCAAAGCTTTAACCAAAGCAAAGGCTTGCTTTTCCATAACGTTATATTTCAAAGGGGCATCCCTCAATGCCTTGATAAAGAATGAAATAGGCTGCTCTTGTCCTTGTGGATTTTTCTGTAGAAGGATAGCAGCTATGGTATGTTCTGATGCAAATGAAAAAATATAAAAATATTTTGAAAAATCAGGACTTATAAGAACCATTGTTTTGGTTAACGCTTGTTTCACCAGCTCAAAGGACTCCTTTTCTTCCAAGGTCCATTTTACCCCTTGCTCCTTCTTCAACATGTTTGTGATATTCCTAAGGAGCTTGGCCAAGTTGGGAATGAACCTGCTCAAAAAGCTAATCTTCCCAATGAAATATTGCAACTCCTTGATGTTCCGAGGATGAGAGATTTGCAATATGGCCTCAATCCTCTTTGGATCTATCTTAATAACCTCTTCTGAAATAATTTGCCCAAGAAGTTTACCTTCTTGGAGACCGAATAGTGTCTTCTTAGGGTTTAAAGATATCCCAAACTTCATGCATTTCTCGAAAAATTTTCTCAAATGTTCAAGTGCTCTTCATCTGTTTTTTAAAACACAGTGACATCATCAAGGTATATAATGATAAGGAAGCCCAGTTCATCCGAGCATGCTATGTCCATGGCTATTTGAAAATTTGTTCCAACATTCATTAGACCAAAAGGCATTTTCACATACATGAAAGTGCCCCACGGTGTAGTAAAGGTTGTCTTTAATTGATCAGCAGGGTGAACTAAGATCTGATTATACCCTGAATAGCCATCCAGCAAAGAAATTCTTTTTGAACCAACTACCCTTTGTAATATGTGATCCATTTTGGGTAAAGGGTAGTTGTCTTTCAATGAAGCTTTGTTTAAGTCTCTAAAGTCTATACAAAGCTTGATCTCTCCATTTTTCTTCCTAACAGACACCAGATTAGACACCCACTCAGAGTATCTAATAGGGATAATAATACCAGCTTCATACATTTTCATGGTCTCCTTCTGAACCAAAGGGAGCTAAACAGGGTTTATTCTGCGCAGTTTCTGTTTGAATGGATTTTGGTTTTTTTTAGGGGAATTTTGTGCTGTATTATTTCAGTGTCATAGGATTTAAGATCTTCATAACTCCATGAAAAAACATCATAAAACTCTTTAAACAGCTCTATGTATTTGAATTTAATATGAGCTGGTAAAGTTTTAGACAGTTTAATCATTTTTCGGTTCTTCCTCACTTCCTACATTTCACTCTTCCACTTCAGTCTCTACAGGTTCCAGTTTTGGTTTATTTTCCACATCGTTAAAATCGAACAACTCTTCTAAAGGGGCTAGAACCTTAGGTAAACTTTCATCTTTAGAGTGAAAAGTTTCTAACTCCTCTGTTTCTGACTCTGCAGTCGTTTCTGTTTTGTTTTTAAGTTTGTCAGATAGCAGTTTTATATTAGCAAGTTCAGGAGACGGCTCTTCTTCACTAAGAAAATTTTCTTCACTGTAATCTGTCTCATAATCTGAGTCCAAACTGTTTAGTTTGAATTCATTTATGAATTGCATGAAGTCTTCTATTTGTTTGTCATTGTCAAACACCTGCCAATACTTCTCATTATCAGGCATAGCTGGTCTAAATTTGATTTGAGTTATGCAGTCTTTAGTTTCATATGGCGTTAAGCATGTTCTAGCTGCAAAGGCTAAATTGTGGGCGAAAATATTTCTTTTTCTTGGGACAAAAATTAATTTTGACTCGAATTTTTTCAAAAGGTCCATGACATCGCTTCAGTAGGCCCTAAGTGTGGGATTATTTGCATTATACTCCCCATTGACTTGCCTAATGACTAACTCTAAATCCTCGTGAACTTTAATTCCCCTGGCTCCTAACTTTTTCAACAAACGTAAGCCTAGGAGAAGGGATTCATATTCTGCTATGTTATTAGAACACTGAAAGTTTAATTTGCAGGAAATGATTTGTATGTGGTTGTTTTCAGTGTTGGTAATCCAGACACCTGCACCAACATTGTTCTTAGTGCATGACCCATCGAAATACATACTCCACAGAGGACCGTTCTCGGTTTCATCCTGCTTAGTGTCCTCTTTAACTAATGTGCTCAAGGGTTGTTGTGGAATCTCAGCACTTAGTTGTATTTGTTTTGATTTCCCAAGTTTTTCGTTTATTTGAGGGTTATTTTCTTGATTGTGAATGTTTAAAAACAATGGACACCTGCCTTGTAGCTCAAGACCTTTGTTTGGTTTGCTACTGTCTTTAAATGCAGCAAACTATTTTGACACTTCTCCATTGTGTTCCTCTTCCTCCCTATTGGCCATTAATCCTGTTAAAGTGACTTGTTCACCAAGTGTTTCATCATTAAACATAATAAAAGAATCAAGGCATGTATTTACAGAATACAAGGGAGAGTTTTGTGGTCTGTCTTGACTTGTAACTATGAATTTCATATGGGAATGCCTATAAAGTCTTCTATTCTGATTGAAAACAGGGATAGTCGCATAGGTCATGTCCATTTTCATAGTCCCTTGTAACTTATCCCCCCAAGATCTTGATGGTAACATTCCATACTTTGGGGGCACATTAGCCACCACAATATCCATGACTAAATATTTGGATGGAATTTGTGCTAAGTTAACAGAGAGGTCTTTGATTAATCCTAAACATTTTACTCTGCTGGAATCAAAGGAGTAAAGGTCTTTGTAAGGTCTGGTGATTTCTAGACCCAGGCTCTCCATTACAGCTTTTGGCATTAAATTATGAGAAGCTCCTGAGTCATGCATAGCATTGTGCAAGATCTTGTCATGAATTTTTAAGCTTACATAAAAAGGAGGAACAGGTCCTTCTTGATATCTACCTTCAATCTTAGGAACAAAAATCAACTCTGGTTGGTCATCATTAAGATTGACTGTGTCCTCATTTTCTTCTATTCTTAAAGCCTTCAAAATTTGGGTCTTATATATATGTTGGGCAGCTAACTCAGTCAAGGGAATGGAGATTTTGATTTTTGAAATTTCCTGCTCCAGGCTGAAAGGAATTTGACTCTTTGAAGTACTTGTTTTAGCCTTATTAGCTACCACTCTATCAGCAACATCAACTTGCTGATTTTTTTTATTTACACTTGACAAAGTTGTTTTCATAGGAGTACTAGCTGAAGTGTTAGTACTACTAATGTCTACACTCTATTTTTCATTGTTTTGAGTGCCTTTCTCTTTACCATTATTAGAATTTACAGCCACTGTTTTATCCCTTTGTTTGACAACTTTAGGCTTGGTTGCAATGCTATTTTGTGAAGATTTGTCAAAGGTTTTGTTGTTGGGGGTTTGTTAACTGGTTTTGCTTCTAAGGTCATATTCTCTTTGAGATTCTATGATGACATTTTCCATGTCTTGATAATAATTTTCATCATCATTTCTTCTATCATCATAAGGTGCATAAAGACCTTGTTTTCTATTATAATGATCTTCAAATTCATCATCCTCTACCCCAAACATGTTGATATCATCTTCCTCTGGTATTTCATCTATTTCCTCAACCTCACTTACGTAGTTTTGATGAAATGGAGGAGTGATCTGTTGATCATCTTCCCTAGGTTTGTTTGGAGGTTGATTCCTTCTAAAATTCTAGTTTTGGTTCTAGTTTCTATTTTTAGGAGCAGTTTGATTTTGGCTTGCTTGTGCTCTCTTAATTATGCTCATCTCTTTCATCATCTCTTCCATCATTTTCTCCATTTTTGACTTTCGAATTAGAGGGTGTAGATTCCTCTCTGGAGGACACTCTCTTTTCATTTTTCATTCTTGCTCTCTTTTCCATTAAGTTAACCTCCACAGAAATAGCGCCTCTTTGCATATCTTCAAGAGTTGCAAAATCTCTCTCTCTCTCAGTTGATAGGCCATCTCAGGGTCAAACCCTTCAGGAAAATTATTTAAAGCTGAGCCTTGTGGAGGTTTTAGTTCTGGGGAAAGTGCATTATACACACTGTTAAATGTAGTGAAATAAGCTTATACACTTTCCCCAGTGTTTCTATGGAGGTTCTTGTAATCAAAAAGGACTTGGAGAGGATTCTTCTTTACTTCCCGTTTGTTTAAGAAAGTTTGATGGAAGGCTTGGAGATCATTAATACTGTGGGGGATTAAAGCTTTGAAACATTTTCTTACTTCTCCCCCCAGACTTTGAGAAAATAATCTTAGTTTGACAGAATCATCATCAATTTCATTTCTATCAAAGTAGTCATTCATCTTATCTACATGTTGTGATGCAGTTGTAGCATTGCTAGCATCATATAATGGAATTTTGGACTGATAGTCCTGTGGAAGATTGACTAATGGTATAGGAAGGACTAAGGGAGCATACCATGTTGCCATGATATGTGGTGGAGGTGGGTTTACAAAAGGTGGATTAAAAAAAGGGAAAGTGGGCTGAAGTGGAGTGGTTTGAACAGTGGATGTAGGATGAGTATAAGTGGATGAACCAGGAATAGATTACTGAGCTGATCTTGGATGAGAGACACCTAGGTTTTGAAGGAAATGTAAATCAGTAGGTGTTGTTTCTCTGCCACCAAGATGTTCACTGGTTTCAGGAGAATAAAGTGAAGACTCTGAATCTAACTGATCTAAATAACCAAGAGACCTAGTTCTAAAGGGATTTATTAAGTCAACTTGTGATTGTTGTAGAGCTGAAACATTTTTAGGGACTGAATTAGCTCTCAAGGGTGATCTGAAAACAGTTGATAATTTAATCCTAGGAGACTTCCTAAGGATACTTTCTAGGTTATCAGCTAACTCAGGTGGATTAGGGTCAGGATAGGCTCTAGTGTGAATCTTTCTAGGAGCCACTATGTTGTGTTTTTCAGACCCAAATGAACAAGAAAAGTTCAACCAGGTATGACAATATTTGAGAGGTTAACTAAACGGTTTACAGAGATTTTAATCCTACAGTCCTCTATTTGAGTTTGAATGATTTGATAAGGATAAGGTTTCTTTCCAGTGGAGTCTTAAGGTCCGTTCAGAATTGTGGAGTCGCCAAGTGGAATTTTTTAGCTCCTAAGGAGGTAAAAGGTTTTAGGGTCCACCAGCATGGTTTTTTTTTTTTTGTGGTTTCTAAGAATATCCTAACTCTGTTTCAAAACTTAGCTACGGTTATGAGACAATGACAGTCCACTCTTATGGCTAAGCCAGCTGATTTTTCAAGGTTATATAAAGTATTAATAAAATCCTTGGGTTTACCTACTTTGTCACTGATTCAAACAAGTTTTATCATGATTACCATTCTTTGGTAGTGCTTGAAAAGGCGGATTTTTACTCACAAGTTTTATGAAGTGTTTAAGGGAACCTAAGGTGAAAATTCAACTGATTCCCCACTGGAATCGCCATAAATGTTAGTTGCTGGTGGCTTAGCTGGCTAATATAGCAAATGTTCTTGAACCAAATCACTGATATCCTATGGTTACCCTCAAATGAAAATGTTTCTGGGTTTCTTCCACATTGGAGTCACCAGAAATGTTAGAGATCTTTAGTTTTAGCAGATTGGTGAGACTAAAACTGTAGAAGCAACATTATTTCAACCACTTTGGGATTCTAAGATCTAGCCCTCTTGAATCCGGAGAGGGATCTCTCCAATAAGTGCAAAGATGGATTTTTCCTTGAAGTTTTGGGGTAATAATATTAGGCTAGTTATGAAGGCCAAGGGTTTATTTTGTTTTTGGATGGTTGAGTATGAATACCATTTGAGGTGGAAAGTCCTAAGTGCAAAGAGTTCCAAAGGTGAGAAGTTGCAAGTGAATAGAATAGCTAGGCTAAAAAGATAGATATAACATTGGTTTTTAGTCCATTAGGCTATGGAGTCATAACAGGGATTTAATTGAGAAAAAGCATCAAGAGTGATCCAAGGGGCAAGTCATCTACGTCACAAGATTATTGAGATTAGAGTGATGAAATGGAAACAATAAAGTGTTGGAGGGGTGGAAACTAATAATAATTTCACAAAGGATTTATAGTCAGTCCAAACAAGAAAAGCCTCTTAAGTAATTGTTTAAAACCAACCAAGGACAGGGCTAACCATTGAATTCTTGGGAAAGTTTGTATTAAAGTAGCTTAATTGACAAGAAATCTAGTAATCCGCATAATTACCTTCAGAAAGTATGAAAAAATATAAGAGAAGACAAAGTGTAACTTAAGATCAGATAAAGTACTTTTAAACCTAGTCTGCTTTCAGTCAACACCAAGGGAAACTTTCAGAATCTTCCTTTGGAGAATAGAAGCTAGAAACAGGGCAAACCATCACTTTTCTAGTCTAAATTTAATAAGCAAATAAGGAAAATAACTTTTAAGAACAATGTTTAAAGCAAACAGTAGGACGAGGGAACTCCAACATTTCTAACTGTTTAGACTGTATTAAATCATTCTTAAATAAAAAAATTGGAGGAAAACATTGAGATAAATCTTATCAGTAAGAGAAGGGTACTGGTAAACAGTAAATCCTAAATCTATAATTGCTTCTCTTTATCTGAGAATAGTGAAAAATATGACATACATAGAAGGAAAACAATAATGAAGAAAGAGACACTTCACCAGCGATATAGACCAGGATCCCAAGAAATAGCTTGTTATTGATGTCAAACTAGTTACAGTACTTAGGTCCAATGTTTCAGTTCAAAAATCATATTCACTATCCAGCCTAACTAACCTAACACAAACAGAGCTTCAAGGGCCAGTGAACACTATTTACAGATAGAAGTCTCAAGCTCAATTACATTACACTGTTCAACAACCTAATCAACCAACCCGTCTCTCATCTTCTGCAGAAGTATATATAGAGGAATGAGGAGAGGAGATCTAATAAAATATCTCCAATTACAATTAATACAGATTTAACGAATTTTTGGCCTTTGGGGGGCTCAATGAAGAAACTTACAATAGTTGTCTTCTGTATGAAATTATTTACATAAATTTTTAAGCTCGGTGGGAGCTTTTGTTGACCTTGGAGGTTCTGTGTGATGTCGAGGTTACTCCGCAGATATTGTTTGCATTAATCTTCCCTGCAGAAGTAACTCTCTGGCTGCGTTGAGGCAAATATCTTCATTCGATCAATAACTTCGGCCTCTGATTGAATACTTTGAGGCACAGGTGGCATTTCGGTAGATGGGAGGAATCAATTTGCCTCAGATGTGGCGGTGGAGGCTTTCCCTTTCATAAAACACTTAATATTTTCTCCAAACTATGTTTAATTTGGGGATGAGGCTTTTGATAAACCATCTTAGACGTAATCCCCATAAAACCTGTCTTCAATCCTTTGCTCTGGTATATTTTTGCTGTTGACATTGATACTCTTTGATTTGTGATTAACTTGTTGTGTTTTTCTAGTGTGCAGGGCTGTGCAGGGGCGATATGGCATCAATGCCTCATGAACCACTGATGATACGTGAATTTGGAACCTGCAAATGATTTTCTTTGATGGATCAGAGGCGGGGGATCATCACCCTCCAATTCTGAATTTTCCTCGGACATGGCAGAAAAAACCATTGAAAACCCTACAAAATACAAAAAACATTATAAAATCTTGTATATATAGGTCTGACGCTTCAGAAATCACGTGGAAAGAGCAGGGCCGTTGGATGGCATCATCCAACAGTCAATATTGATCAGGGGAAAATAAAAGGAAGGCGGAAGAATAATTTAAATCAGAGCCGTCGATCGCGCAGAGATCAATGTTCGGGAGCACAGGTGGAAAGTCAAAATGGAGAAAACGGGTGATGAAATATGGGTCGTCGATCTGCAGATCAGATCGATGGTGGAAATCTATTGAATGCCGCACCGTAGCCCGGTTAACTGTCAGGCATCTTCGGTGAGTGATAGCTACCAGATGGGCGGCTTCAGATCGGACGGTGGATGCCAATATCGCACGGGGTCCACCTCCAATGTTTAACACGTGATGGACGGCGGTTTGGTGAACAGTGCCCAGACCACACATCAATCGGTGAGTGGAATCGCTGCCGATCGGAAGAAAACCGCCCTCCGCTCGAAGGCGGTGCGATGGATACCGCCGGTTTTGGCAACAACAAGTGGATGGCGGGGACCACCAGGGTGATAGACTCTGCGTCGTCGATCTGTAGATCAGATCGAAGGTGGAGATTGACTTGAAAAACAGACCGGCGAAAAGTTATAATATAATAAAAACCGGCCAGTTTTTAATATAACCCAAGGTTTTAACTTTGGGCGGACATATATACAATACGGTTAGGCGCCCGTCTGCGGGGCCTTTGGGCGCATGGGAGATAAGAAGACCGAAGGCTTATGAAGAAAAGTTTAACCAGCATTGGAGGACGCGATAAACACTTAGAAGACTAGTGCTTGGTTTCAGCAGCAGGGCACATGAAATGGAAGGGTTAGAGACTTAGCCCAAGGGGGCTTAAGTCTACGACATATAAAAAATGTGATTTTTATGGATTTCCAATGGTTTTCAAGGGAAATTGAGGGTTCCGGGAAGGCAAGACAGTGAGCTCTCAACCTTGTAAAAATGATTTTTATGAAGGGAAGAAGAGGGATAATGAAAATAGAGGAATTTTATGGAGAAAAAGGGAGCAAATGAAGGTTAGTTTTGAGTGAAGGAGAAAAGGGAAATGGTGCTTGCAGCAGTAATCTGTCTTGGAAATCTGCAGGATTTATGAATGTAAAATGATAATAGTAGTAAAGTTTTAGATAGAGGAGAGGCAGGAAGCCTTCAAGAGTCTTCAAGAGCCAACACTTTTTAGTAATAAAATTTGTTCCTTGAAGGCTCAAAAAGTCTTAGCCACCTTTTGCTATAACAAATTTTATAGGTGGCTAACAGAAACAACTGGATATTTCAAGAGAAGACCCTAAGCCAGCAACAAACTGATGTGAAAATTAAAAGCCTCTTCAAAGAAATAATGCAGGCAAAGGTGAACTAGAAGCGGGCTCGTGGCTTAAATCAACAATGTAGGGAGTGGTGTCAACAGTTGGGGATAAATCTTCCCATGGGTCAAAATATGGAGAAGGGCAGAGAAGAGTGGAAAATCAGGTTAGAGGAAGATGACTTCGACAAATGGAGAAGGAGATCAGATATCCACACTATGTTTTTTGACAGTGCAACAAAGGGGAATATGGGGAAGGCCGGAGGTGGAGGAATTATCTGTTGTCCTTCAGACCGAATCATCTCTCATTTTGCCTGGGGTTTGGGGCTTTCCTGAAACAATCAATTGGAAGCCACGGCCATCCTCCAAGGCTTGAAACAACTTCAAAAACATGGTATCAAGGAAGCTCGATTCATTGGAGATTCACAAAATCTTATTGGCCTAATGGTGACAAAATCGGTCCCTAAAGACCTCTGCTTGCAACATTTATTCGATCGTATTAAGAAGTCTATAGGGTCATTTGATAGACTTTAGTTCTTTCATGTCCTACAGAAAATAACGTAGAAGAGGATCTTGAGGCGAACATTGATGTCTATTTGCATGCCAGATCCCTCCTCTACGATGAGGGGGACCCTTTTCCTTAGCCTGTCATGTATATTTGCCTCTTGCTGCAGCAATTTGTTTGCATTAGAAGGTTTGCTAGTCATTGGGAAATTGCTAGACTAAATGTAAGAAATAGAATAGGTGTATTTTGCTTGTTCGGAAACACACTAGACATCGGGTCCCCAGTTGTACAATCACCGAGCATAAGCCTCGGATATTTTTTGAATTAATATAAACATACCCATTTCTGCAAAAATAATAACAATAATAATATAATATTAATATTTGGGTTAATAATGTTTTTTTGCAAGGTATTAATAATAATTTTTCCAAGGTATTTTGGCCATAGGATTCACCTAAATAAAACATATTTTTTTTTAGTGTTTTTAAATATAAATGAGTAAATATGAAAATGGGCTTGATTTATTTACCATACCTATAGTTTATTTATATTTATATTTATTTACCATACCTCTTTTATTTACCACGGTATTTGGCCCATATGGTTGGTATATAATTAGATGTTGATTTCTAATCCTATTTGATATATTTTTATTTATTTACCATACCTATGTAAACCTATTTTATATTTATTTATTTACCATACCTCTTTTATAAATATGGTATTTGGCCCATGGTATTAATAATAATTTGTCCCATGATATTTGGTCCATAGGCTTCACCTAAATAAAACCTATTTTTTAAGTTTTAGTAAATATAAACAGGTTTATGGAGTAAATATAAAACTAGCAATTGCACCTCATGTTGCAAAGGAAACGCCGTAAGGGTCGCATAAAGAAGACTCACATTGAAGAAGGTTATTAGTTGAAGAAAGTAGCTATGGTGAAGTTTTTCATTCCAAAAACTTGTGCAACATATATACCTTGTGATTCCAATAACCACAATCCACCCAAAGATAACAAAGATACTTAAGAAATAGCTATGTTTAAGTATTGCTTGAGGATTGAAAGGTTTTCAATGTACTTAACATTTTCCATAAACAAATTATTAGTTTAAAAAAAAGTTCAAATTAATCTCATAATTTTAATTTAATTATAAAAAATTATTAGGTCAACCATAAGGATTTAACCTCCCCAAAATATGTTAAAATATATTTAGTAATAGTCATAAATAAAAGGTTCATATTTATCTATAAGTAGTTATGCCTTTTAATTAAATTTATTAATTGGAAAAAAGATTGTGAAATGAAGATGCTTAATATAATTATGAGTTAGGGTATTTTGATCACATGAATATTAGTTGAGTTATTTTGATCACATGAATATGAGTAAATCAATCCACCCAAAGATAACAAAGATACTTAAGAAATAGCTATGTTTAAGTATTGCTTGAGGATTGAAAGGTTTTCAATGTACTTAACATTTTCCATAAACAAATTATTAGTTTAAAAAAAGTTCAAATTAATCTCATAATTTTAATTTAATTATAAGAAATTATTAGGTCAACCATAAGGATTTAACCTCCCCAAAATATGTTAAAATATCTTTAGTAATATTCATAAATAAAAAGTTGATATTTATCTATAAGTAGTTATGCCTTTTAATTAAATTTATTAATTGGAAAAAATATTGTGAAATGAAGATGCCTAATATAATTATGAGTTAGGGGATTTTGATCACATGAATATTAGTTGAGTTATTTTGATCACATGAATATGAGTAAATCATTGTATCACCCCATAATAATGTAACAAAACCTATTTACAAATTACAAATTTCTGTGAGAAAATAAAAATAAATCTTCGTAATTAAAAATCTTATGTCATATTTTTTTTAAATTATATATTTGTTTAACCCATATATTAATTATTCTTATAATTATTATTATTTAATATAATATTATATGTTAGAGGGGTGTATATATATGTATGTTTTTTGTTGGGAAACCAATCCCTATAAATAAGGGATTTCAGGTAGGAGGGGGAATATTTATTTCACACATGAAATTAGGTAGAAAATGGGCGCTTTCTATAGAATGATTTGATATGATTGGCTAATGCCTCTTTTTCCATAATTGTGAGATAACTATACTCGGGCTTGGAATTTCAAATCCTCTTTGCTCTTCAAACAGAAATTTAATGACGTTTTTGTATTTTTTATGCTCTTCATTTTAAGTTCTAGTCAAATTTGTGAATTTCAATCTCCCCTTAACTAAAATTACTCTTTCATAACAATTTTCATTCATCTTCCTACTCTTGCATCTCAACTTTCATTAATCTCTTTTAAATTAAGATATGTATTTTGACATAAAGAACCTCTTAATAACTTTAAAACCATTCTAAACAGATATATGAAATTAAAACCATTCTAAGAAAATTAATATTCATATACGGGCAACCAAATCCCTAATTTATCTTAAGTTTAAACCTATGAGTATCTATCATTCTAACATTCCAGGCCATTATAATATTAAAATTCATTTATACCACCATGAAAAATAAAATTAATAAATCTACAAAGATAAAAAAAACTGTTTGAAAATCCATGGGAATATTCTTTGGACTCCAAGAATTCGACGGAAAATTATCTAACCTCAATGGAATCCACGGGGAGTTAAATTACCTTTTCCTCTCCAAGAGCTTAATAATTTCTTCCACTACGGGGAGTTAAATCACCTTTTCCTCTCCAAGAGCTTAATAATTTCTTCCACTGGTTATTCTATTCCAATTATTGTAGCAATATTTAAACATAGAAGGATTACAATTTTATACAAACTCCAAAATAATAAAACTATTTAAATTGACATTTTTCCCACCGGTTATCACAATTTAGCTGCATTAAGACAGTGTGGATAGTGTAGCTCTTGATTTTCGTGGATGCGCCATGGTCTTGTAAAGGAAAACCCATTTCGCTCAGCAATTTCATGTACATTTGTGTTAATGTTTTTTTGAAATTTATCAGCCCAAAAAAACTGGCATTTGTAAAACTGCATTTAGATTTTTGTTTCTTTTACTTCCTAACAAAAATCTAACATGAAAAAGACTGTAACTCTAACAACAATCTAACATGAAATAGATCATGTAGATATATTCAGACAAAATAAAAAGGCCCAGACTTGATTTTAGTTTCCATATACACATGGTTATCTTAAAAACATATTGTATCCACTTCTCTTCTCTAAAATTAAACATATCCACAAGTTTATCATAAAAACATATGGTTTTTTTAAACACATTGTATCCACTTCTCACCTCAAAAATTAAACATATACACAAATTTATCATACTTTCCAGTTTGAGTACTCACCCAAAAAATTATAGCAAAGCTTGTAATGAATGCAGGGATCACAGCTGGAAAGGATTTAGTCTACCATAAATTTTGATGTCATTATGACTGGTAGCTGATCTATATTAAAGCTGACGTCCAAAATTTCTAGTAGCTGTCAAATACGTTCTGAAATGGAAATTACGTCCTACAGCATGTCAAATTCCGGGCCTGACTGCACTGAATAGTTGTAAGTCCTCGTTACCCAAGCTCTTTCACCAATGAACAATTACAGAAATACAATATGTATAATCAAGAAGAATAATGAAAAAGAATAAAATTTCGAGTCCGACAACTGCCTTTGGAGTAAAATGTCAAAAATCGTACATTATATAATGTGAGTCAAATTTATGGGCAAAGGCTGGAAGAGGAGGTCTAATGTCAAGTAGTTATGAATGGCGTTCAAGTGCAGGTGGATGAAGAAATGCCCACACATGAAACTGGTTTATTCCAAGTTGAATTGCAATGTGATGTGCTTGGGACTATTGTTTATGGGCCCCTGTTTTCATGGTGTAATCACAGTTGCAGACCCAACGCATACTACAGCTTTGTCTTGAAGACCGAAAGAGGATGGCTGGAATCAGAGGCCCAAAAGAAGGCGTATCCTGGAAATGGTGTTCTTATAGAGCCAGGAAACAAGGACCTCACTATTGTCTCTATGGCGTCAGAGACCATGGGTAGCATCGTTATTCCCTATCCTATTATTCTGTAATTTCTGATTGTAGGCCGCATTCAGGTAAATGGTGGTTTGGGTGATACAATAGTTGTGGTTTTTGCAGCAGCGGCTGGAATCCGAGGCCCAAAAGAAGGTGTCTCCTGGAAATGGTGTTCTTATAGAGCCAGGAAACGAGGACCTCACTGTTGTCTCTATGGCATCAAAGACCATGGGTAGCATCGCTATTCCCTATCCTCTTATTCTATAATTTCTGATTGCAGGCCGCATTCACGTAAATGGTGGTTCGGGTGATGCAATAGTTGTTATTTTTTCAGTAGCTATCCAACCCATCGCAGAGAGCTTCTCCAAGGAATCTCGTGTAAAATAATCCATATAATCCATAGTATTGCCCGTACCTTAGAACTGGGTCCTATGCAATTAAAATACATCAATAGTCAATCACATGGGGTCTTTCAACACACATCATTTAAATGGAAGCGAATTTCTTCCACACAACCTAAAACCCTAACATATAACCCGTCTTCGCCCTGCGAGAACCTGGTTCCGCAAGCAAATTACCTATAAAATTTAAGGATGAAAGCGGTCCAGAACGACATACCATGGAGAGAAGGCTGAAGTCAATAGGATAAATGGTGATAGAAATCTCAACTTCCTGGCAACCGCTCAAATGCTACGACTCAAATCCATGGTTGATGACGATTCAATCGTCTAACAAAAAATCAAGGGCTCAGAGTATGACACGAGGACACCTAGGAGGGTTGTTTTCAAATAAAGACGCCTACGGTGTAAATATGTTTTATTTATT